>PVKU01009919.1:0-57033 GCA_004027475.1 Anoura caudifer | reverse complement strand
AATACCTTAAAGTTTCACCCCCAAATCAGCAAACTTCTGGAGCCATTTCTAATCCTTTTAGCTAAAACACTGAACCCAGAAACTATGTTTAGTGAGCCCAAATTAAAAAAAAATCAACCTGATCTAACTTCATGTTCCTTCCACAATGACGTCAAACTCTTAAGAGCCATTCCCACACACATATTCTGGATTTCTGTCAGTATATGGAAACAGCACATATTTTTAGTGTGTAGTACACAACTCTATGAGCTATAACACATTGGGTGCCTCATTCTTCGGGGCTTTCTAGGAACTGAGCATACTTGTAGGTTTAGAAGCAAAAAGGGTGATGAGTGTAAGTCCCGTGAATCATTAGTGCCTTATAAATAAGACTAACCTCAGGCACATTCACTGCTTTCTTAAAGCCAATTGATTGTAAACTTTAATCACATCTACAAAATGTCTATGCAGCAACACTTACATAAATTAGTGTTTAATTAAATAACTGGGGGTTATAATCTAGGCAAATGGACACATAAAGCAGATCATCACCATTCATATATATTGACCAGAGCCAGGCACCTTACCCAACCTGTCACTCAGCGTTCTTCTCTGGCAATTTTAGAAGTGGAACCATGGGACTGTTTCGAATTTCTGAAGAGACATTTATCATGTGGGACCTGAAGGTATGATGTCCTCTGATTTAGACACAGAAATGCATAAAATGACAGAATGGAGAGTGAGAGAGGATTATCTAAATGCAAAGACTGGAGCCGATGCATGATTCAGAAAGTAGTGACTTGGCTGGTATAGTTTCTAGCTGCTCCTCAGGTCCAATCATATCCTTAGATTCCTTGATAAACTCCAATATTCCTACAGTGCATTTCTCTTTCATTTAAGCTTATTTGAATTGGTTTTCTGTCAGTTTCAATAAAAATACTCTAATCCCATTAGGGTTATCAAGCAAAATATTTGGAAGAAAAAAGGCGCTATGGAAAAATGCAATGTAATAAATAGATAAAAAGCAAATCAAGATAGTTTTTTCCAAAATAAAATAAGGTAATGCAGGTAATTCGAAGCCCAGCCTCTGAAGTCAGATATAACTGCTTCAAACCATTCTGGCAGTGTGACCTTCACATTAATCAAAATGTTTTGTTTGGTACCTCTCATGTGTCAAACACTATACTTGATGTGATGTAAATTGGGAGTACACCATCCTTACTCACGCGGAGCTTAAAGCCTGATGACTATCCCATATTTACCATCCTCAGCATCCAGTGTGGAGACTGAGGCTTGCCTGCAAGTGTCTTCACCAAAGTCACAGCTAATAAATAGTTTTGCCATCTTCACAGACATAGCAAAGGCGTACAATAAGATATATATAAAGTCCTTAGCACGTTTCCACATAAGTTAGTACTTATTAAAATGTTAACAAGTACATTGTCTCAGTTCTAATGGTAGGAATTTAGTTGCACTTATCTCTAAAGTCATTTTCAATTTAGACAAGCATGACCCCAGATTAAGAATAAAAGGTTACGTGATCTCGTTCTCCTTGTTCTTCTTCATGAAAAATTCCTACTTTCATTCAGGCATATATTATATGTCCATTAAAATATCACATTTTCCACTTTCTCTTGCAGATTGGTATGGCTACATATTTAATCCTGGAAACCGAGACAGATGTAAGATCTTGAGTGGTTCTGGTGTGAAAAACCCTAAGGGATTGTAAGACAGAAATTTTTCAATGGCCCTTCTTTTGATTTTCTCCCCTTTTTCTTTCCTCCTTTCTGAAAATGCTATATTATGGACACAGCTGTGGCAGCCACCTTTACACTTGCAGGTGGAAATAATTCATAATGGATTACAAAGGAGAGAGATAGAAACAGCCTTGGTGTTAGCTGATTGCAGGGAGCTACAAAGCCAGGTGTCAACCACTCACCTGTGGGGTACTTTTATGTGAAAGAATAACCACGCTATATATGATTTTTATAGCAAAATGTACTTTGTCACTGATCTAGCAATTTTCAGAAAATAATAAATGAAGGTTAGTGTAAATAGATAAGAACTAGTAATTCCAGGTATAAATAGCTATTGGTACACCTGCTCTTCTCAATGGTTCCACTTCCATAAGTCTAGTTTCTGCATGAAAAAAGAATTTCTGTTACAGAAGGAGACATATACTAATATAATATCCTATATATTTTTAGAACAAAATATAAAGTGCTTGCTAAAAAACTGAGTGCAACCAACAAGACTAAAGAGCACATGTCATTCAGAGATAAGCAGTCACTTGCATCTAAAGGTTAAAAACCTTTTAAATCCTAAGATCTGGAAATACCCTGACAGGACTGGTACACTTCCTTGGCATTTATCTTGTCATTTAAAATCTTCGCAGCATGCAATGTATTGGGTTTGTTCTTCTTGCTCTATAGTAAATTGGAAGACAGTGAGAAGACAGACTAGAGAGAGCAGAAGAGAGACGGGAGGCAGCGAGCACTTCCTGGTTGCATGCAGTGAGAAGTAGAGCCCTTGGGGCACAGGGGAAGGGAGAGGGGGAGAGAGAGGAGAGAGAGATGAGGTCTGTCCAGAAAAAGTTCAGCTGTTGTTAATCTAACGAGAATGGTTTGTGCATCAAAGTAACCTGAAAACCAAGGAGAGTAGGCTGGAATGCAGATGTGTGGAAAACGACAACTTCACCGTACTAGTCAGTGAGGGTGGTAGATGCTGTTGAGTGAGCATGTGTACTGTGTGGCTGTCATATTCAAAATGATTTAGTGAGTAGAGCAACAGATCTGCATCAAACTTTGCATTAAGCTTGATCATTCCTTCGTGGAAACTATTCGAATAATTTAGAAGGCCACAGGCACAGGCAACTGGTGATTGGCTGCTTCAGCACAAGAATGCACCCACTCAGGCGTCACGTCTTGTACCATTTTTTGTCAAAACATCAAATTACCCAGGTGACTCAGTCCCCTTACAGCCCAGATTTGGTGCCCTGCCACTTCCGGCTTTTCCCCAAAATAAAATCACCTTTGAAAAGGAAGAGATTTGAGACCATCAGTGAGATTTAGGAAAATACAACAGGGCTGATGGTGATTGGGAGAACTGTGTGAGGTCCCAAGGTGCCTACTTGGAAGGGGACTGAGGGGTCATTGTCCTATGTACAATGTTTCCTGTATCAAATATCTTCTTTAACAAATTTTTTTTTATATATTACATGGCTGGATAACTTCTGGACAGACCTTGTACATAAAAGAACATGTACCACATATACCAAAAACTTACAAAATTTTAAATCTGTAATTGTCATTTTATACTCTTTTCCATGGGCTTCACTTTTTCTTTTTTTCTTTTTTTTTTTTTTTTTTTTTTTTTTTTTTTTTTTGTAGTTTCAGCATTAGCAGTGTTGGTATGCCTCTGGGGGGTATTTCTTTCTCTTTATACACTGCTTCATGGGCCCACCTCCCCCATGGCCTTTCCCCTGAGGACCCACAGATAAAATGTGTCTCCTTTTCTAAAGGCCAGTCACAGTTACAGCCTGACACCCCTAACTCCTCAGAGACAACCATTGCTTCCTGGTTAATAAGGCAAGTCAGGCTGTCTGGAATTTCTCAGTCTTGGGTTCTTAGTCAAATCATACAAACTCTCTAAGATTCATTTCCCTTTTTTTTTTTTTCATAATGGAGGTATAATGACGTTCTTACCCACCTGTGTCTGTTGCAAAGATTACCAAAGCAAATATACGAACACCACACTGCACGGTGACTGGCACACAGCAAACATCCAGCAAATGCCGATTCTGGAAATCACGTTAATAGCCATGTGTATAATCTCTTAAACCAATCAGACTGCAGACTCCCTGAACACAGGAAACATGTCTTCCCTCAGTCTCCATCACCCTTAAGACTGAGCATGAGCCTTTTGTATGTAATTTTGGAATACATGTTAAATATTAGCTTATAAAATATTTATTAAACATCTATAATGTAACAATCACTGAACTACGAAGAGGGAATACGGCAGCATAAAATTCAGACAGTGGAGAAACCCTCTAAATGATGCAAAAAAATTAAAACAATTCTGTTTCTTTGGATTCAGATTTATCGTGCCTACTTTAATGACACTTCTCTTCAAAATTACTGCTGGAAATGTCCTGCAGTATCACAAAATAGATAATCTCTCTTCTTAGAACTGCAAATAAGCTCTGGACAAGCTTATAACTGTCTCTCTCGATAGCAAAGTCCCCCGATATCAGTTATTGTTTAACAATGGTGTATTTCAGGGTTCTTAAAGACTGCAATATAAAGGTAATAGTCTTGAAGCTTTGTTCACATAATATGCAGTAGTATAATGCCAAAAAGGTTCTTGGGAGCAATTGACCTGTTATCCATGGCCAAGAAAACTAACTTAGCCACATGAACAGGGATATGTGACTATTTGCCCTACACACAAGTGGTCAGCATGACCCCTTTAAACATATGCCAAGTTTGATCACTTCTCTGCTCAAAAGCTTTTAATGGCTTTCCATCACAGCTCTAGTGAAATCCAAATCTTTACCATAGCTATTCACCATTTCTTCAGTCTCATTCCCTGGAAGTCTTCTTCTTCCTTTCAACCATCACATTAAGGAAACAGCGCTATTTTGTTTATTATTCCATCCCCAGTTGCTGATACAATGCCTGGCAAAATGTCTCTCTCTATATATATCTATATATATATATATATATATTCAATTATATTTAAGTTTTTCAATAGAATTTTTTATAGTAATAAATAGGTGAATGGTTGAGAAAACTAAAAGTACATTTTTGTAAAGTGAGGGAGAATACTTAGGGTAGTCTTATATATATTGGTTGACAGTAATTAGCTTCATAGTTTCAGGAACACTACACACATTGAATTTAATAGCAATGAACTTCAAAAAGAGGCATGTTTACCAGAGGAGTTACCTACAGTGAGTCATTAGAGAGTTTTTAAAACACTCCATGGTATAAACACCCTGTCTTCCACTGAAGATGAGAACCAGAGATAGAGCTTTGTGGAGCTTACGTTTATCTGCCAGTGTTTCAGGAACCAGAGTCTGGCAGATGAGCTCTGTAAACATATCGTGGTTGGCTTCTGGAAGGCCCGATAGCCTAACTGCAGTAGTACCTAAGGGTACGAGCTTATTAGGTATGCATTTATATCCAGCACCAAGAGTAGATTTCCTCACTGCATAAAGTACAACACATAGGATAACCTGTGTTTTTGTGCATCCGAAACAGAAACACAATAAGCATCATGATTTACAGTCCAGATTCTGGATTACAAATATCTGGGTTTACACATGGTAGCACTAACTTACTGCTTGATATCGCATGATTCAATCTATAAAATGGGAGCAGTGTGTAACTGATATTCTTGTTGCTGTTGTTTTGTTCATTTTTAAGGAAACTAAAAATAACCTAATCATTGCATTTGGGAACAGATCTGGCATGTGAAAACCTCTCCGTAGATGTTAGTTAGTTAGCTACTGTACTTATTTATTCATATTCACTTGCATGTTCCTTGGAAAAGTCTAGTCCATTGTCACTTATGACTTTTACTATTTTATACAGCCCCACAATAGAGCTCATTTTCCTATTACATCTTTTTCTTCATTTTTATAACATAACCTTTTTTAAAAAAAAACAGGCAGCAATTCTTTATGTTTTCTTATTTAACATATTTTCATTTTAAGTGGAAAACAATTAGAGGTTTCTTTTTAAATTATAGATATAATTAATGTGCAACCTTAGGTTACTTTCAGAGGTGCAACTAGTATATAGCTATATATACTATAATAAATACTATATATCATAATATATACTATATATTAAAATTAGTAGATAGTGTGAAATAATCACTACAATAAGTCTAGTCAATATCTGCCACCACCAATTTTTATTATTATTAAAATGTTGGAAGATTTATTTTCTTAGTAGTTTTTGGATGTACAATATAGTATTAACTATAGCCATCATGCTGTGTACTACAACCTTACAACTGGCTTATTTTAAGTTGGAGGTTTATACTTTTTAATCCTCTTTAACCATTTCACTTACCCACACCCACCATCTCTGCCTGGCTCTGACGACCACAGAACTCTTCTCAGCATCCATGTGCTCTTTTTGCCGTTGTTGTTTTCCTTTAGATTCCACAAACACGTGAGATCACAAAGTATCTGGCTTTCTTTTTCTCACTTTTTCACATGGTATAATGCCCTCAGGGTTTATCCATGTTTTGTGAATAACAAGATTTCATTCTTTTTAATGTCTGAGTAATAGTCAATTTTATACACACACATGCATGCACACACACAAACATATATAATATACATACATATGTATAAATTATATATATACAACCATATATACACCACTTCTTTTTTTTAAATAGGATTTTTCACCACATTTTTTAAATACAGAAAGTTGTTTGTTTTAATGTTTTAACTTCTGTACTAAAATATAAATTCTTAGGAAATTTTGGTTCTTTTTACTGTTGAGACTATTACAGATATTCCCCACTTCACCTACTTCACTCCCCTCTACAGAGCTCCCCCAACCCAGCCTTCACCCCATTGCTGTCTGTGTCCGTGGGCTGTGCATATATGCATATATGACTTTTTGGCCAATCTCTTCCAGTCCCCACCCCACACCCCTCTGAGATATGTCAGTATGTCCCATGTATCCATGCCTCTGGTATTACTTTTTTCATTGATTTATTTTGTTCATTAGGTTGCACATATGAGTGAGATCATATCGTACATGTCTGACTGGCTTATTTCACTTAGCATAATAAGATCCAGGTCCATCCCCTTTGTTGCAAATGGTAAGAGTTCTTTCTTTTTGCCCCAGCTGGTGTGGCTCAGTGGATTGAGAGCTGGCCTGGGAACCAAAAGGACACTGGTTCGATTCCCAATCAGTACACATGCCTGGGTTACAGGCTAGGTTGACAGTTGGGGGTGAGCAAGAGACAACTGATCTCTCACATATCCATGTTTCTCTCCCTCTCTTTCTCTCTCCCTTCCCCCCCTCTAAAAATAAATAAAATTTCTTTAACAAAGAAAAGAGATCCTTTTTGACAGCCACATAGTATTCCATGTGTAAATATACCACATCTTTTCTATCCACTCATCGATTGATGGGCACTTGGTCTATTTTCAGATCTTGGCTATTATAAATAGCACTGTTATGAACATTGGGGTGCACATATTCTTTCTGGTAGGTGTTTCAGGATTCTTAGGGGATAGCCCCAGAAGTGGGATTGTTAGGTCAAAGGGCAATTTCATTTTTTTTTAGTTTTTTGAGGAATCCCCATACTGTTTTCCACAATAGCTACCCCAGTTTGCAATCTCACCAGTAGTGCACTAGTTCTTCTTTACTATACACCCATTGATGGGCATTTAGTTTGCTTCTATATCTTGGCTATTGTGAATAATGCCAAAATGCATATGATTGCATAAATCTTTTTCAACCAATGGTTTTCTTTCTTTTCACATAGATATCCAGAAATGAAATTGCTGGATATTATGGTAGCTCTGTTTTTACTTTTTTTTTTTTTAACTCCATACAGTTTTCCATAGTGGGATGAACCAATTTACACTTCCACCCACAGTGCATAGCTATGCCTTTTCTCCCCATCCTCACCAACAATTGTTGCATCTTGTGTTTTTAGTAACAGTCATTCTTACTGGTGTGAGGATATCTCATTATGGTTATGATGTACATTTCTGTAATGATCAGTGGTACTGAGCATCTTTCCATGGGTCAGTTGGTCATTTGTTTGTCTTCTTTGGAAAATATCTATTGAATTCCTCTGGCCATTCTTTAATTGGATGGCTTGGTTTTTGATATTGAGTGGTGTGAGTTCTTTGTATATTTTGGATAGTAATCCTTTACCAAAGACATCATTTCATATATCTTCTCTGACTCAGTAGGTTGCCTTTTTTGTTTTGTTGATGATTTCTAGGCTGTGCAGAAACTTTATAGTTTGATGAGTTCCACTTATTTATTTTTGCTTCTCTCTCTCTCTCTTTCTCTCTTTGGTGTCAAATCCAAAAAAATCATCACCAAGGCCTATGTCAAAATGTTTACTCCTTATGTTTTTTTCAAGGAGTTTTATGGTTTCAGGTTTTGTGAAATTATTTGATCCATTTTGGATGTTTGTGTATGGTTTCATTCTTCTACATGTGCCTGTCTAGTTTCCTCCCCCACAAATAATTTATTGAAGAAACTACCCTGTCCTCATTGCATATTCTTTCTTTTTTGTTATAAATTAATATGCTGTATATGTCTATTTGTTTCTGAGCTCTTTATTTGCAAGAAGAAGAGGAGGTGAAAGCTAACGAAGCCTTTCTGAGGGTTCGCCTTTCCCATTAGGGCATGGAGAAAATTCCCCTTTCCACAATAGCTATGGCGTTATTGGTCCATTTTCCCAGGTACTTGGATACTGAAGCAGTGAGTGGCTGAGCTCTGCTGGATGGCTTTTAGGGTCTTTTCTGTAAGAAACCATTCCCGATGGGCATCCCCCTGGTGAAAGATAACACATCTCTGCTCACTCGCCTAGGACTTTCCACACGCTTCTGTGCCGGGGTTCTTTGTCTCTAATCTCCCCTTAGTCTCCCTTTAGGTCTCTGGACATTGAGCCAAGACAGTCCACACCTTAGGCCTTCCCACAGCCTTCCCTCACTCCATACCAAGTTGATGTGCAGGCATATTGCTCAGAGCTCAGTCTACTGGCAATTTCCTCCTCAACATGGACCTGCAGGACTACCTCTATGTAATGCTTTGAACAGCAATGGACCATTTTCCTTTTGTCCCATAGGACTCAACAAAGCCATCCATGTACCAGGCCTTTTTAATTTTCTTCTTTTTCAATCATCTGGTCATGCATTAAACACCACAGGGCCATCGTATCTAAAGAAGGGGTAAAAGAGTGGTTAGTGACATGAGTTTACAGGCCACCTTTTTTTTTTTAAATTAACTTGTGTCCCCTGGATCATTTCAGTACTACATGTGTATGCACAGTTTCATTTGTATAATGACTTGGTGTTTTGTCAACCAAGCCTTTCTTTGACTTAACAGAACTGCCATCCCCAGTCCTTGATGCCTGGCTCCAGCTACATGGCTAGTATTTGTCCCCTGCTTAGGTGTTTAGTCTCTACTGAGGTCTGGTAGCATGTCAGGATTTGCTTTTCACATGAAAAAGAGTCTTCTGCTGCTGATGGCATAAAATATATTCAAAAACATAAAGGAGTTTATCATAACTATGATTCATGTCTTCCAAGAAGTCTCGGCCTGCTGGACACACACAAAGCATTCCTGTGAATGTGGCCTTCTCAAGCAGCTTGAGAGCTCCTGTACCATGTGCTCATATCAGTAGGGCTATAGATATCATAGTTTGAACCTGCTGCAAAAGACTTTCTTCCTCTGCATCCCCTTCCAAGCAACTTTTCAACATACAAAAAATATTTTGAAACCATCTTCTCAAGAGTGATACGTGCAGATCTCAGAATCCAAGATGTCTACAAATGCTTTGCTGTTCTTTGTCGCAACTGGAGGTGCAATGACTTTTTGTTTTCTTGGTGAATGGGGTACAACAGAGACAGTTAACACTGCATCCTATAAATCTATGAGGATTATGCAAATCTCGGTCATCAGCCTGGGTGTAATGTCACTTCTGAGTGTTTAATGTGACCTTGGTGGAGGGATGTAATGTTTGGGCTTCCATTTGACTCTTCTGTTTAGTTCTTATTCCACTAATCTTAGAATAAAGGATTCTTGCAACTCTCAGCATGACTACCCCAGTTACATACTAAGATACCTGAGAAATGAACATAGAATGGGTCCCTTTGGGAGATCAACTTGGACCTGATAGCCATTTATATCCTATGCTCTATATACTTCCACAGTAAGGAAGAGGGCTCTTAGTGTCTACAGAAGAGTGGAAGAGGATTCAGCATGTAATCTTAGTGCAGAGACACTGATATTCTCACTGATATTTGGTTCATGCATCTAATGTGTGGTCACACAAATATACTACATTATATAAAATGTCAGCATTTCAAAGCTGATGGTGTGTGAATCAAAATGTGAAAGGGAATCATAGTAAGAAGTTTGACTAATAATCACCAAACCAGCAATTACAGCAAAAAAAAAAAAAAAAAAGAAAGAAAGAAACAAACAAACAAACAAAACACTGGAAAATCCTTTGTAACACACACACATGCTACAAACTCTTATCTAACCAATTGATCAGGAGTCATTTAAAATACAGGTGTCTTAAGCTTTTATAAAGTTTGTGTTATGCCACATGGTTTTTATGAAAACCTACATTAGTATTCAATTTTGCTATCTGAAAGAAATTCAAGGAGAACTTTCACTTATATAAAAAGCTGCTACCGTATACATGTAGGTCTTCCATAAAAGTGAAGTAGGTAACAAGCATTTTTGGAAAGGGGGAATGATCTTCACTTTACGCATTTTGGCTCATGAAAGGTTTTACAGGGGGGCTCTACACTCAGATCACAGGAGAAACCGACAATCCATAGAAGTTCCTTGGCAAGAGCTGAAACACATCCCATATTTAGGTCAATACACAAATACTAAAAGTTATAATTTAAATGACTGCATTACTAAAAATTACATGTTAATTATAATCAGTCCATTAGGTTTATCTGTAATGAGAAACCTACATATGACAAACCCTCATGGGGATGTCCTCCCTGATTCTACAGGGGCCAGAATTTATATTCCTCAGAGCTCAGATTATAGCTCTGGGCTCTCAACTGGACATACTGCTCTCTCTTACAGGGTCAGAACAAAGGGACTGGAACAATTTTAAATGCAATGTGGCAGGAAATTATCTCTTAGTAACATTACAAAACCAGCACATTTCTGTATATCTATGTCTCACCAAGAAAAAGTATAGTCAGAAAATTAAAACATACACATGTACAAAAGGAAAGTAGGTTCCTCGTCCTGAAAATGTATAACCCATTGTTGCTATATTAAAAAGACTGAAGGAATTTGCCCAGTTAAACCATAAGAGCAAAGGCAACAATAACAACAACCAAAACCTAGAAGCAAAAATCTAATTCAGAGAATTACCAGGAGTACTGAGTTATGAGCTTCTGGCATCTGTAAGCTACTTCACTTTGGAAAATTAATTTCATGCTTGCCTACTCCTGTAAAACTTCTGACTAAAGGGTCTCATTGAGGTTTGGGATGGCCAAGGGAATGGCAGAGCTGTGATTGAAGAAAGTCAGGGGACGAGCTGTCAGCCAAGGAGAAAGTTGTCAGGATCAGGGCAGCGATCATTTTCTTTCTTTCTTCTAAATTAAATTACACATGCTCAATTAGAGATAGCCACTAAACTAGGGATATACATTTAGGGATGTTAACTGTAAACTTCGCTTTATTAAGAAATAAAAGAGAACCCCCCTAGGGAATCAGGCCTTCATTTTGACTAATAAGCCCTTAAGATATTATTTAGAGAAATCATTTATTGAAATATAAAATGTTACACATAGAATTGTGTAAAGGCAGACTTCAAGCCTATAGCACTTTAAAAACTTTTCTGAACTAGGATTATCTATCAAAATTATATAATTAGAGATATTTTCTATATAGTAAAATTTGTTGTTCTTCCATTCTACATAGTAAATTGTGTTATTTTCTGAAACATATTCAGGGAAAACGGGAAGGCCATAAATTGCATTACATTCCCTAATCTCATTCGGAAAAGTATAAGTCAAAGACTCATATACCTGCATAAAAGAAATGAGCAAAAAAACTGCAAAAATAATGAAGAGTGGTGGACATGGAGATGTGACACTCAGATCACCCATCAAGGGAAACAGGATGCACAGCTGCAAAGGTGCGATCCGCAGAAAGTCCCCAGCATTCAGCTCCTTCAGGTCCAGATCAGCGGCACGGAGCCTCCTTGCCTGAGTCCTCGCCCCCGTGTGCAGGGACAATGGTGGAGAAGCACCACTTCCATCGACTGACCGGCAAGGTGGGGCTTAGAGGCCGAGGCATTTCAGGCCCAACGTGGAGCAAGTCTGCCGGCAGCACTGCCTACTGGCTGATGAAGGCTCTGTCAGAAGTACATCAGTGTTCGACCTCTTCCTTTGCTCAATCCTTCTTCTACCTCCATTCCTTTGCAGGTGCCATTCCCTAATAATAAATATTTTATACTCCAAATCCATTTCGGTATCTGCCTAAAGAAAATCCAAACCACAAAGCAAATATTCCCATATGTCTAATTTTAAAAGTTTCCCTAGGCCCACATTGAGCTGTGACTAAATATGTTTCCCAGGGCTCAATCCCTAATCTGATGGTTTTGAGAAAACAGGACAGAAAAAGGCACATTATTACAAACACTGAAAATTTAAAACAAGGAAACTTCTTGAAGAATGTGGCTTTGTATACCGCATTCACTTTCAAGTTATGCCTCATTTGATTTCTTTTTCCAGATTTCCACATCTGCTGTCAGTCAGCTCTTCTGCCTCGAGAAATTCTGGGGCTATTTTGGGATTGATATATGTTGGGGTTTTTTGCTAGGTAGATTTCTACATTTTCTTCTAGGGGCAAAAATATCACAGTTCTTCACATAACATAACTACCTAAGTGATTCTACTTGAGACAGATCTCTCTAACGTTCTTCCCCTCCTTGCTGCCATCTTTCCAATGGCTTGTTATTTTCATACTCAGGAAGAGCTACAAAGTTTATTTCAGGTGAATTCACCAGAGGTGAATTGTACAACTCTTTTCCTGTCTTGGGCAGACAGAAGAAAGACCTCCAAAGGGCTTCTTAGTTTAGCAAATTTCCTCTCATAAGGCCATTTCTTAGATTTTACTTAAGCGGACACTCCTCACCTGGGTGTCATAGAGTTTATTATCTGTGCAGGACTCCTTTGCAGAAAACTAGTGACATGTCTCCACCGAACGTCTGCCTTTTCTGTCCATATTCCTGACACCTCATTCTGTGTGACGCATCCAAAGCCTCTGGAGCTAGGATTCCTACCCACAGCTTGCCATTGTTAAGTCTTAATCTCTAACCCTCCTGAAGTTAGGGGCAGGGTTGCCCTGTCTGAGATTTCCACGGATTTGTGTCTGAAAGTTATCATCCCATGCACCCACCTGCTAGCCACTTGGTCAATCACTCTATCTACGGTATTATAATTGATCCATTGAGATATATGTGCACACAATGAAGGGTTGAGATAACCATTCCTCAGTCCCCAAGTTTGCTGGCCCAGGTAACTGCTTATTGTCCATTGCTACCGAGGTCTGCTCATATTTCAAGGAAAAACTATGTTTAACTTATAAAAATGGTACCCATTCCCAGTCTTCCACATGACAAAACCCAATTTCTGAAAGGTTAAATATTTCTCTCAAGGTCACTTAGCTAGGAGGTGAAGAAATCAGGATTTCAACCAGGTGTTTCTGACTCAAAAAAAAAAAAAAAACATACTCATAACCACTCTGTTGTATTTTCTGCCTGAAGATCCTTGAATTAATGCAATCCCATATTCCTTCTTATCACAGTGAGGTCAGTGCTACTCATATGATCTTTGTTTACATTTTAAAAACATTTCTTTTCCTAAAGATATTTCCATATATCAACATACTGTAAAAATGTACTAATTTTAATGCAAGAAAATACTTTCTTGTCATCTCTCAAAAAATGTTTCAGTAAAAATATCCAAATCAATAAGGTCTATGTTACAAATAGGTTTTTTTTCTGGTGCTACACAGAGTATTAAAAGGCAGAACCCTACATAGTAGCCCTAATGATGTAGGTTTTTTTTTTTTTTTTTTTTTTTTTAAGCTGTAGCATTCAATCAAAAAGTTTGATAGTTTTCCAAAGAAGGGTCACATTCAACATTATTTCAGCAAAAGGATGGAATTCATTTTCTACAGTTACCATTCCTTATAAAAAGAGAAGAGTTTTCAAGGCCATTTTTAGAAGCAAAATACGTGTAGGACATGGAGTTAGTGGCAGAGCAAATTCACACAAATCACAGAAGTTCGGGACTGTGGAATGAAGGAAACTTTCTCCACTGATGTATAACTAGAGGCAGGGATAGTGCAGCGCACATCGGACGGAAGCTTAACCCCCTGGGAGAATAATTTCTGAAGATGTAAAACTCAAAGTGAATTTTAACCAATTGCAGATGTAGAAATCCAGAACTTTAATAAAAGAATAACAGGAACACTCATAGAGGGAAGGGACGTTTCAGATCTCATTAGTGTCATACAAGAGCTCCAAATCAATAAAGCTGAAACCAAGCAAGGAGATAAATGTGAAGGGACCAGAACAGCAACCACACAGACATCCCTTAGCTGACCACTTTCTATGCGTGTTGGTAAACTGTAATTAAATCTTACTGTCAGATTCCACTAAGTCTTTAGTGTTGACACTCAGATAACTTTTCAGGTAAATATATATGCAATACTCATTTTCTTATGGGTCTATGCATTTGAAACTAATATATTTACTTTTTCAAACATGTGGAGTTAAATAAATGTCTGAGTTATTGTTACAGGAGAGAAATATAAGGTGATGGACTGCAACTGTTTGTTACACCTGTCTTGAGTCTGGAACCAAAAGTGGGCATTTCAGGTAAGATAAACGTTATCCCACAATTAATCCTCCTTTATTACAGAGCATAATCTACTTTGAATAGGGACATTCTGATGCGATTTCAAAAGCACAAATCAATTTCCTTGTTTTGAATTAGGAGGACTCATTTCAGAGCAGAGGGTGGTTAGCATCAACTGATGAGCGTCTGACAACTTCCACCTAACACGCCCATGAAGACACATGGAAAGAAAAATGCATGCAACATTTGAAAAGTAGGACTATGAAACCGCAGTGGAAAATAATAGTTCGTCCATGTTGATGATCTCTGGATAGAGAAAGCCCTTGCTCAGATCCTGTTATTTCCACCAAGATTAATAATGGTGAACAAAGGGTATCACACAGTCATTCCCTGATGACAGATGCTTAAAATATCTTTCTCTGACAATAAATTAAATCTTTATTGTAGAAAATATAGGAAACAGAAATAAATATCCATAACAAATGGAACTTTCCCCCCTACCCCACTAGCTAGGTGTGTTGCAGCCTGTCAAGACCCAGCAGGTCCTCGCTACATTCGGAGGGAGATGGAAGACAATGTGCTGAGCTGTGGGGATGTTTGACATGCCTTTACTCATGGGTGGGTGAGCCAAGCACACTGCAAGCTGAGTGTCTGTAGTGAGAAGCCCCTACTGGCTTAAGTACTGGGGGCAAACAAAGGCAGGCTTCAAGCCAAAAGTTATATAACGTCATAATTCTGCACATGCAAGCCCATTTCTTGTTATGGGAACAGTTTATTGGACCCAGTCTCAAGGCTGTGAGAACACTACTTAGCAGGCCCCTCCAAGGCTGGGGGAACACGGCTTCCCTGAGTTACCCAGACACCTGGGTGAGGAAGCCAGGCTGCCTCCATTCACTCTACACTAGGGTACAGCACATATTACATTTAGTCTAAGAGTTCATAGCATGTTTTAATTGAATTTGATTCCACCAGAATTAAAATATATTAGAAAGACTTTAATGTTTTACTATTATGAAAACCTCCCAACACCACTTTGCTTTTCAAAATGCTCTGATTACTGCCCTCATCCCAGCTCTCTACATATTGAAAGTGTAAGTACCCCATGCAATGCGCTATTTTTGTCCCTCCCTCAACCTACATCCTCACTGACCAAATATTACATATTTTCTGGGTGTTTCATACTTTGAATTTTTATGGATATATAACTTCAGAGTATATAAAGGCCCATCCATGCAATATTCAAGGATATTTGTAAGTGCTTGGATATGTTTATAATATGGCACAGGAGAAAGAGGTAAGTATGATCCCATATCCATGCTCTGGAAGACTTATTCTGGAAAAACAGTCAGTCAGATTTCTCATGGGAATGGATATTGCTAAGGAATTTCTGAGGGACAGTTTATTTATAAGCAGGAAAAAATCTTGGATAAGAAATACTTTGACAAGTGATAAAGGCACGTGTTAATATTTAAGTAATATCAGAAGGAAGATGAAATCTCTGTCTTCACCTAGACTCTCAGTTCCCATGACAACTTTCCCACAGATATTCAATTTGACCAGGTTTTACCACGGGACTTAGAAACATTCTATGCATGTGGCACATGGCATGTGTCCTTAAAAATATGTGGTCATAACAGAGCACTCTCTAGCACCTTATTTCACTTGAAAACACATCTCAGGGACTGTTTTATGGTGAAGCATCCTACACCTAGTTCTAACGTGTGTGTGTGTGTGTGTGTGTGTGTGTGTGTGTGTTGGGGTGGGGGTGGGACGTCCACAAACCAGACCAAGCAATTCCCCAATACCGGCTGGGTAATCTACAGTTCACCTCAATTCTGACACTATCTACCAGGAGATAAATCAAATTTCACAGCTTTAAGAGCTCAGCTTCACAAAACTGCCATCCCCATCTCTTCACACCTCAGATGCCATCACCCACCCAGATTACCACTTGTGCTTCTGACCAATCACCAATATATCAAAGATTCCAACAACAGCCTCTGTGAGTTTTATTAATTTCCTGGAGTGGCTCACAGAACTCAGAGAAAACATTTCACTTACTGGATTACTGGCTAATTATGAAAGGATATAGCTCAGTCACAGTCTGATGAAACAGATGCATAGGGCAAGGAATGGGGAAAGGGGGCGTATATTCTGTGTGCTCACACTTAATTTCCAACCTAGAGGCTCTCCAATCCCTGTCCTTTTGGATTTTTACTGAGGCTTTATTATTTAGGCATGATTGATTTAATGACCACCCATTCATTTAATCTATAGCTCTTCCCCCGTCCCCCAAAATCAGAGAGTCGGGTACTGAAAGTTCAATCCTTTGTTTCTGTTGGGTTCCCTTGATAATCAGACCTCATGTTTAGGAGCTTTTCAAAACTTACTTCATTAACATAAACCCAGTTGTGGCAGAAGGGGATTGTTATAAATAACAAGACACCCTTATCACTTTTATGGTTCTGAAAGGATTTCAGGAATTGAAGACAAGTCCAAACATAACAAAAGAAAAAAAATTAAGCCATAAAAATAGAAGAAAAAGAAAAACATACTACTCTTTTTATACACAGTACTAGAATAGGCACATATTTTTGCACATGTCTTTGATTCAGGTGTGGGTATAACTATAAGATGAATTTACATAACTGGAACTAACAAATGAAATGGCATGTGAATTTCAATTTTCACACATAATGTCAAATTGCTCTCCTAAATAACTACAAATTTCTATACTCACAAATTGTTTATCAAAGCACCCTTGTTAACCCTACCCAAAATTACAATCTTTAAGCTTTGTCAATTCCATTGGGAAAGCATTTTTGTAATTTAATCTTTATTATATTTTTCCATTTCCATTTTATACTCTGATATCTCCCTACCCCCAGCAATCACCACACTGTTGTCCATGTCCATGAGTCCTTTTTCCTTTTTGCTCAGTCCTTCCCACACTAACCTTCCCCGGCAGCTGTTGTCTGCTCTCTATCTATGAGCCTGTCCCCATTTGTCTTGTTAGTTCAGTTCGCTCATTAGATTCCACATGTAAGTGAAATCATATGGTATTTGTCTTTCTCTGACTGGCTCATTTCACTTAGCACAATGCATGACAAGTCCATCCATATTCTAACAAATGATAAAATTTTCTTCTTTTTTAGGGCCAAGTAGTATTCTACTGTGTAAATGTCCTGTAGTTGTTTTACCCACTCACCTACTGGTGGGCAGTTGGGCTGCTTCCATATCTAGGCAACTATAAATAATGCTGCAATGAACAGAGGGGCGCTTATGTTCTTTCAAATTAGTATTTTGAGTTTCTTCATATATATTCCCAGCAGTGGGATTGCTGGGTCAAAAGACAGATTCATTTTTAATTTTTGTGGTAACTTCATACTGCTTTCCACAGTGGCTGAACCAGTCTGCATTCCCACCTTTTGCATTTAACAGTGCAAAAGGGTTCTTTTCTCCTCATCCTATCATTTGTTTGTTGATTTATTGATAACAGCCATTCTGACAGGTGTGAGATGATATCTCATTGTGGCATTAATTTGCTATTCTCTGATGATTAGTGATGTTGAGCACCTTTTGATACGTCTATTGGCCATCTATATGTCCTTTTGGAGAGTTGTCTATTCAGGTCCTTCGCTCCTTTTTAATTGGGGTTTGGTTTTGTTGTTGCTGTTGTTCTTTTTGTATTGAGTTTTGTACGTTCTTTATAAATTTTGGATATTAATCCCTTATGAGATGTATCAGTGATTGTTCTCCTAGTCCATGGGTTGTTTTTTTTTTTTTTTTAATTTTATTGATTATTTAATACATGCCAATTATTTTAATACATGTTTATTTACCCGTTTCTACTTAGCTGAAGTTATCACAAACTCAGTGGCTTAAAACAACACATCCTTATTATCTCACAATTCTGTAGGTCAGAAGGCCCTGTGCTCACCTGAGCCCTTTAGCTTAAGTGCTCACAAGCATGCAAACAAAGTCTTGGCCGCAGTGCCTATCTTACTGGAGGCAGCGGGGAGGAATCTATTTCTGAGCTCAGCCCAGATGTTGGCCAAGTCGGTTCTGTACTGAGGTAGAACTGTGGTCCCTATTTTCTTGCTGTCTGTCAGACAGGGTGTTGGTCTGGGTTCCTGGTGTCTGCCCATGCTGCTCTCTTGCAATGGTAGGTCCAGTCCTTCCTACTGCGTGAATCTCTCTGACCTCATCTGGAGAAATTTCTCTGCTTTTGGAAGTTCATGGGATTAGACTGGGCCAAGCTGAATCTTTCAGCTCACTTTATCTAAAGGCCTACAGACTTAATCACCTTGGCAAAAATCCCCGTTTCCAAACAACACAATGTAGTTTCACATAGAAATTAGGGAATATAAGTTTTTTGCAAGAGGCATTTTCTATATATAGATTGACTGGTAAAGTTTCTGAACCTTCACCAAAGAAGAATTTATGTTCAACTATTTTTCTAGCCTCATATTTCTCCTGTGTCAGGATGGATATGACATTTCACAGATCTTCAACAGGGAATAATTCTAAACATAAGTTACACTTAATCTTTTAAGTATAAAATCAACATAAATATATTCACAGATGTGCACAGATATGGAGAAATACTATCTCAAAATAAAATCTTAAAACATATTTCAATGAGTAACTCATGAAACAAAATTATGAATTCAAGAAATGGGAAATTCGAAACAGGTAAGTAACATATAATATGTGTGTGTTTGATTCTCTGCTATTTTTAATTACATATAATCTCAGTGTTATTAAATGTACTATTATTTTCTTAATAAACCAATGACACAATGTCCGTGTTAATAAAATACACTCAAAGATAATCTCTGGGAGCATGAAGTGTTAGGATACTGTTCTAAAGCATGTCACCCATTGGGGTAGGTGGCATAGCACCATCCCCAACATGCCCCACACTGTCTAGGAACTGGTCACCAGAACCTCTAAGTACAATTGGTTGGATGGGAAAAGGGCATTAATGTTGGAGATGGAACTAAGGTACCTAATAAACTGACCATAAAATAGGAAGTTATCCTGAATTATATCCATGTGGCCTCAATGTATACACATGTGTTTTCAAAAATGGAAGAGGGAAGCAGGAATGTCTATCAGGATGAGGGGATATGAGGAGGACTTAACCCACCGCTGCTGGATGGTAAGACAAAGGAGCCTCTGGAAAGAAGCGCAGCCAAGACCTTCGCTGCATCTCAGTAACTCCAACGTTGGACTTCTCTCGGAAATATAAAATAATAAAGCAGTGTTGTTTGAAGCCCTGAAACGTGTGGAGATTTGTTACAGCAGCAAAAGAAATCTAATATAAGTATCAACTGAAGTATACTTAGAAAAATTTTTAATGATGTGAAAAACATTTTTATAATATTAGGCTAACATTGCAGAATTCAAGGTCATAAAATTAAGTACAACATAAGGAGAAAAACAAGTGTCCAAATTGACTTCAGTATCATAAGCTCTTGCAATATGAAACTATTAATATTTCATAGCAGAACATGGTATTACAGTTAGACTTTTATTCAAATTCTATCTCTGTTTTGTATTAGTGCTGTGTAGCACTTGGAAAGCTCTATACATATGCTGATCCTTGGTTTATCCATCTATACTATGGGGGTAATTATTTCTACTCTATGATTTTAGTGAGTTTTCAGTGAGATGATACATGTAGTCTAGCACATGGCATGTTAGACACACTTGACAAATGTTAGCTGGTGGTAAAACCACTATTCTTACTCTTTCTGGCACCCATTTTTAAGGTCAAGCAATCAGTTATTTTAAACATTCTCCTCACATGAGTGTCAAACCAATTTTAAGATATATTTACATGAAATTTTGGTAACTAAGGGGCGCAGCTAACTGACATAATGTCAGGTAGATGACCAGAGAGGAGAGAAAACTTGCAGACATTGTAAGGTAAATACCAGGTAAATATCCCTAGTACGTGGGGGCTGGTGTGGGGCATGGGGGATAGAGTGTTCCGGCCCCTCAGGAATCATTTACTTAAGTTTAATCATGTCATCACTGCTTCTTTATTTTGTCAACTTCTTCGCTCCAATTCTGTAATATTATATAATTCCATGCTCCTTCCAATGTCTTTAATGGCAGAGACAATAGAGTTTTAACGATAAAACAAACAAACAAACAAACAAACAAACGTAGAGCTGGGTTTTTGAGAAGGTGGTATGAAGCAGCCCAGGAAGAACCACCTGAAAGATGGTAACTGTGTGTATCTACTGCGACTTCATATGAAAACAGACGCGGGGAGTTGGCTGTGACAGGATACATCCTCCTGCCTAAATCCCTTATTTTATAGATAAAGATAATAAGTCCTAATAGTATTAATAAGTTGCTGAAGGTCACAATGTTTCAGACACCAAGAATAAAACCTAGATGTTCCTTCTACTAACCCACACACACACATTGCATTCCAATGTTTATTATTTTATGAAAAAACCCTGACTTATGTGTGTCCTCCTATGTTGAGCTTTTCACTGAAAGCAAAAACTGCATAGTTTTTCTTTTTAAAGTGGAGCTGTGTGCTGTTATTTTGCCTGCAAGGAAGAATCCTGGCCCATGGGGCCGCCAGGTTCATGTTGCTGCTGTTGACAGAAACGGCATAGGGGCAGCAGGTGTAAAGACTCGGCAGTACACAAAAAGCCTTTACAGCACAGTTCATCCAGGTGTTTCTCTCACGTTCTAACCCACTCCCTCCCGCACCTTCTTCAGAACAGGTGTGACACCCGGAACATCAGTGAGTCAACAGGGACAAGTGAAAGGTAATACAGAGTTGAAAAGCAGCGGAAAATTGGAAAATAAGCAAATTTTAATAAACAGCATCTGTGCTTAATGTGGGTTTCTAATATTTAAACAGCATTCTATCTTTAGTTCTGAAAGAAAGAAATGGCTGCCTAAACTTATCTCTAGGAATTGGTAAGATAAGCATAGATTTTGGTAGTAATTCTAAATGTCATAGGAATTATTATAAATGAGTTATTTTAAAATTTATGTTATTTTACAAAATGATAAAGTCATTGAGATAAAACATATCACTCTGTCACTTAGACCAGTAACATTTATTGTAATTATTTTGTTCTCAATTTTGGGAGTTTTCTCATCAGGAATTATCATTAAAAGTTCATAAGCTAGTCTTGACAGTGTAGAATGAACAAATTGTCAGATTTCACCCATGCTGACATTTCTGTTCTCTCTGTGATGTCTATTGACCTCATTAGCTGCACTTATAAAACAGGGCTTAAAATCTAACAAGGGTCGAAGACTTGAAATTAACTACTACATAGCATGTTATTATTCCACCCTTAAGAAAGTTGATTTTGATGTATTAACTTTCCCAGGGATATTCAAGAAGAAAACAGTAATTGGCGAACAGAAATGTTAATACAGAAACAGATTCTATAAAGTCTGGCCTGTTAACTTTAAACAGGTCATATGCAATACAGCTGGAAAATATAACACAGCTGCATGTCACATGGTGTCCAAGATATAAGCAAGGGAGAGAGGCTATCTCTTCTAAAGGAAAGAATATTGCACATCTATGAAATATTTTCTCATTGTCCAGTTTCAAAGTACACTCCAGTAAATTTCAGTACTTTGGTTTCCATTTTGGAAAGTAGGCAGACTTTCTGGGGTATTAAAATCAGATAACTAGAGCTATTTTTTAATTTAGAAAAATGTATTATCTATCTATCTATCTATCTATCTATCTATCTATCTATCTATTTGTTTTTGTGATCATTCAAGTACAGTTGTTTTCTTTTTCCCACCACCAATCCCCCCCCCCACCCAGCCCCACCTCCCACCCTCAATCCTACTCCCATTTTGGCTTTGTCCCTGGGCCTCTATACATGTTCCTTGATGGCCCTTCCCCACCTTTGCCCCGTTATCTGCCTCCACTTTGATTACTGTCAGTTTGTTCTTTATTTCCATGTCTCTGGTTATATTTTACTTGCTTGTTTTTGTTGATTATGTTCCACTTATAGGTAAGTTCATATGGCATTTGTCTTTCACCACCTGGCTTACTTAGCATAATGCTTTCCAGTTCCATCCATGCTGTCTCAAATCATAGGAGCTCCTTCTTTCTTTCTGCTGCATAGTTTTCCGTCGTGTAGATGCACCATAAGTTTTCGATCCACTCATTTACTGATGAGCACTTCGGTTGTTTCCAGCACCTGGCTATTGTAAATTGTGCTGCTGTGGACATTGGGGCACATACATTCTTTTGAATTGATGTTTCAATATTCTTAGGGTATAATCCCAGAAGTGGAATTGTCAGGTCAAAAGACAGTTCCATTTTTAGTTTTTTGAGGAAATTCTATACATTTTCCACAGTGGTTGTACCAGTCTGCAGTCCCACCAACAGTGCACTAGGGTCCCCTTTTCTCCACAACCTTTTTGGCACTTGTTGTTTGCTGATTTGCTTATGATGGCCATTCTGATTGGTGTGAAGTGGTGTCTCATTGTGGTTTTAATTTGCATCTCTGATGTCTAGCAATGGTGAGCATCTTTTCATATGTCTCTGGGTCCTCTGTATGTTTTCCTTGGAGAAGTGTCTGTTCATTTCCTTTGCCCATTTTTAAATTCAATTGTTTGTTTTCATAGAGTGGAGTTGTGTGAGTTCTTAAAAAAAATCTACAATTTTAAAAGGTTGCTTTCTTTCACATATCCAAATCAGTGACTGTCTTATATCAAGGGCATCCTTCTTCATTGTTTTGATTACAATCAAGGTAAATTTATATCAAGATCTTTTTTTATCACTTTATTTTCTAAAAAGGTAACCTACTGTCTACATTTTCCTAAGGGTAATCTATAGTGGTTAAGTTTTATAATTTCCTAATTTCTTGAGATGCATAGCTTTATAGTTTTTGATAATTACTTTTACTTATCAAAATATGATTTTGTGGAGAATAAAATTAATGATTGGAGGCATGTAACTTAAAAACAATTGGTAGGGTAAGGAGGTTGTAAATAAAGATATTAATTATGAAAACTTAAAGGATACTCTTACAGTAGATGTATAATAACAATGTAAAACTTCTGACATTTCTTTACATCTACAGAATAGGAAAAGGAGGTGGAGAATATGTGTTACTCTGGTACATGTAATCAAACAACTGTATAGCTTACACTGTGTCCATAAGGTACATGATGTTGAATAAATTCAGGTTTTTATTTACAACAAATAAGCAAATACTAAGATGACCAATTAGCATTCTTTCATTCTTCAGCAAGCATCCAGTTATCAAATAAAGATAATCTGTAAGTTTTATGTTTAAATATCACATGGTGTGTTATGGGTTAAATTATGTCCCCTAAAAATTTGTGTAACAATGGTTGAAGCCCCAGTAGCTCAGAATATAAATTTATTAAAAACAATGTTCTTACCAAAGTAATCAGTTGAGATGTGGTCATAGTGGGGTAGGATGGCCCTTCAATCCAATATGACTGGTGTCCTTATAAAAACTGGAAATGTGAAGAGACAAATGCACAGAAGGAGAAAGCCATGTGAACATTAGGGCAGAGATTGGAATGACGCACCTACACGTCCAATCGTGCCCATTTTTCCAGCACACCCCCAGGAGTTAGGGGCAAGACCTGGAACAGATCCTCCTCTACTTCCCACAAAAGGAATCCACTGTGATAACACCTCAGTCTCAGACTTACAGTCACCAGAATGGTGAAACAATAAATTTATGTTGTTTAAGCTACCCAGTTTGTGGTACTTTTTATAGCAGCCCTAGCAAACTAATACAACTTCATGTCTATTCTCTTATATTAGCATGATGTCTGAAAAGATGGCAGATTTACACGTATATATGAATAGAATAGAGACAACCCTGGGATTACCTTGCATTTAATAATGCAAATTATATATATATATATATTTCTTCTTGTTGATTAGAAATAGACATGAGGAAGAAAGCCATAGAAGCACAGTAAATGACAACACACATCCCTAATGAAAAAGTTAGAATGCTATAGCAACAATAGAAAGCAATAATTTCAAGGCCACAAAAATCATGCCATCAATTACATATTCATTATTTGGACATCAATTGGTAAATTTTATTTATTTATATATATTTAAATATATAATTATTTATACATATATAATTAAACACTGAGTTATGATGGTCAAAAGATCAATAGGAAGTGGCAACCATTGGCTGAGTTTTCGTGAAAGCAATGAAACTGTCAAAAGAATACAGATCATGTTATAATAAAAGTCTGTTATCTACATTATCCATCAAATAAGCATGCTGTTTTTGTACATAACTTCCATTTTTCCAGATAAAAATACATGACTCTTCTCTATTGCACATAAATCATTTTGAGTTCTAGGTCATTAGGAAGTGGGGAAGGCAATTAACTTAGGCCAGCAGGCCTGAAGTAGTGATAATAGGGGTGGGGAGGGAGGAGAGCAAAAGAGTAGTTCAGGCTTATATGAAGATGCTAAATATTGTTTAAAGTTCTCCTGGATGGAATCTAAGAGAAACTGACAACAGTCACTCATTCATTCAACAAACATTTGTTGTGTTCTTACTATGTGCCTGGCATTTAAACGAAACACTTAGAATGCTATAGCAACAGTAGAACACAAAAATTTCAAGGCCGCAAAAATCATGCCTTCAATTATATATTCATTACTTGGACATCAGTTGGTAAAAAGTGTCATTATCTTCATAGTGGGAAAAGCAGAAAACAAGTTAGCAGTCAATTGCATATGATGTTTTCACAACCACTTTAAACAAAAGCAAGGGGCCACAGGTGGTCTAGGACAGGTATGAGGAAGACTCACTCATTGAAGAGATCTTTAAGATGAAGTGCAAAGAAAGGTAAGAAATGGTCCAAAGACAAGGGCTTAACATTTGTAAGAGAGGAAAGAAACAATGACAATAACAAAACATTTTGATAGTGTTGCTGGTGGAAATCAGGTTCTTCCATGGAGCCAAAAAAAAAAAAAAGAGTTTCACGGACGCACACATGAAAGATTGTGGTGTGGCAAAGTTTATTTGGGTGCAAATCTGCCCCTGGGTTTCTAATGTCCCATCTCCATCATCCTGCCATGGAGAAAGTCCAACCGTGTCCTCAGCAAGGACAAAACAAAAGCCAGTGTCCAGGGTTTCTGCTTCATATTAAAGCTGAGTTCTTTTTATAAAAATTCAGTTTTGAATGTCAGAGAATGACACGCTAAATCTCAACCTGGCTAGATGGGTTACAGAAACCCTTCAAACAACTATCACCAGAATGGAGTGGTCACATTTAGCAGCACAAAGGGGCCTATTCATGAAGACAGAGCGATGCTGAAATCTCTCTTGAGGTTTGCATGTTTCTGAGCAGGTTAGCCCCTTATCTGAAAATCCAGTATTGACTTCATCTGAAGCTGTTGCTTTCTGGTAGGTGGCAATTTTCGAGATCTCTATCAGTAGTTATCGAGTTAGGAAAAAAAAAAAAAAAAACTCTTTCAAAAATTATCATAGAAGGGATTACTGCGCTAAGTAGGCAGTGGAGATTCTGAATGCTACAAAAGACTGATGAGATAATTTAGAACTCAAACAGCAAGAAGCTTCTTCCTTTGATTCTTCCTGAGAGGTGAACTGAGGTCACGGTGTTCCTGCATCCCTGGAGTCTTGGGCAATGGAAAGAAGCATAATCCCAGCAGTTCTACATGCTGGCAGGAGTGGGAACTGAAGCCATAAAGAAAACACAACTGCTGTTAGAGAAGTCATCCCATGTAGAGAAGTGGGGGGTGATACATTTTTTTAAAGAATTTATTTATTTATTCTTAGAGAGAGAGGAAGGGAGGGAGAAAGAGAGGGCTAGAAGCATCAATGTGTGGTTGCCTCTCACGTGCCCCCTACTGGGGACCTGGCCTGCAACCCAGGCATGTGCCCTGACTGGGAATCAAACCAGTAACTCTGGTTTGCAGGACAACACTCAATCCACTGAGCCACACCAGTCAGGGCAGAGGGTGATACTTTGAATTTCAAGATCTTGCTGGTACTTCCCAGTAAGAATCTGGTTGATACTGGGGTCTGGGAAATAAAATATGCAATAGTTCCCTACTCTTACCCACTTCGCCCAATGATACAAAGCAGATCATGTGAGAGGGGAGAAAAATTTGACTGTGAACTAGTTAGTCCTCCTCGCTTACTTTGGCATCCATTCTCACCATTTCACCCATTGTTAACAATATTATGCCTTCACCTGACATGAGTCAAGTATCTTTCACACAAAGGAAGATGCCCCTCTTTCCTCTCTCTCCTCTTCCCTCCTTCTGCTCTCTTGTCCCTGTCTCAGTGAGAGCCAAAAAGCTCCACTAGTCATTGCAACAATATCAAGTTCAAAATCTCCATGTGACAGTCGTCTCCATGAAGTCCGCATGTGGCTCCTTTTATTTTCATGATCTCTGAACTTATTAATCACTTCCAATGCTCCTCATCCAAAATAACAGAAGAAAAGAATAGGTGAAAAAACCTAGAAATTGGTTAATATATGTGGCTACACAAAGTTATTCATAGAAGACACAGTCTTATATTTCAGCCTGGCCATGGAGCCATCTTAGACAGTTATCATTGGTAATAGAGACCAAACGCCATCACCAGCACAGAAATGCCCTTCTCTGTATATATTTTGTCCAGTGACACATAAATGCCCCAAATATATAGGAGGCTTTTCCAACTTCAAATTTAATAGGACCACTGAGAAATAGATTTCTTCCTTGTGAACCAGTACAGGGGTGGGCAAAAGTAGGTTTACAGTTGTTGGTATGGAAAAACATGCAATAAAAGAATAAACTACGTGTTTCACATATTCACAACTACAAACCTACTTTTGTTCACCCCTGTATACCTTCAGGAACACAGTACAAAGTCGACATGATTATAATGTACAATGGTGAGATAGTGAGAGGGGCCACGGCCATTTCCACCCCTCAGTCCCTTAACTTGTGTGTTCTGCCTTTCTGAGGACACTGTAATATGATGACTCATACTTACATATGATGACTCAAAGCCATAGGATATGTTCTCCTTTGTGAAACCATAGCTGAGTGTTTTGTTGGCCACTGCACTATCCTTTCAGGCCATCTGCTTCTCAAAAGAAGAATAGCTATCAGCAGAAAAAGGGATGGCTTTTCTTAGGTATATGTGCTGCGCTTCTTCTGTGATTCCCCTTTGGGGATGTCCAAAGATGACCTACATTCTGAGCAATGTTGAATTTGCAATGCTGTAAGGACACAATGGTGCTTTTTTTTTTTAAATATCACAGATCGTTACTGGAACTGTCACTACTGCTGAGCCTTCTCTGGTACAAGGTCCCCGAAAAACTGTTTGCCTATTAATATATTAAGATTCCTAATGAAAAGTTTACAGTAAACAGTCAGAGGAAGAGATTTCACTGTAGCACGTTGTTTCCAAAATTCAAACAAGCGTTGTGCCTCTCTCTTCTTATGCAGCATAAAGTAAAGCACCTTTGCTTTTCTACTCAGAAAGAATATTCAATATTCTCCACCATTAAAATCGTAGAAAATCCACTGCAGTGACAGGTTCCTGCAGATTTGTCATGATTCTCTGCTGTACGGTAGCTCTCGCACATGCATCATACCAGATCCAGTGTCTCATCAGCAATATAGCAGGTAGTGTCCTTCAACATGGGATGTCTATGTAAGCAAGGTCCTTGAAGTCTATAATGACTCACAAAAGCCAAGTTAAACTACTCCTAGGGAATAAGAAGTAAGTTACATTTCTGTCTCTGCCCCTGCTTGTGATATCCTTTTTGACTGACACATGTAGAATGAATTTGCCAGATCCCCATAGCTACCAGGTGACAGGGACTATGATGATTTACTTTATCAAAGATTTTGCATCTCTGGCCAACCACAATTACAGGCACTACCTGACTGCAATATCCATCTGGTTTTTCACCAAATAGATGATGAGAGAGGACTTTTTAACATCATCTCTAAATCTCTCAAGTTTTGGAAGTCATTGCAAATGCCTGAAAACTTCCAGGAATGTGCAATTGCTTTGGTTTGCTTTTTTGTTATGGATGGACAGCTCCAAAGGTGGAAGCTAGGTTCTTTCAGCAATAATTGCCCTCACTTCAGGAAGTGAGTCAGGAAGCCAAGCTTATGCCATTGAACGAGGGTGTCTGTTTTAAATTCTCCTTCAAGAACTCAAGAGGTAACTTGAGGATAAGTTAGCGCACTTACCAGGACTTCAGGTAAATATGAGACTAAACTTGATATTTTGGCTCTCTAATGAATAGGGACAATTCAGAGCAATTATCAAAAAAAAAAAAGTGAGTATATTTGTTTTCTCCTACACAGTAATTTTGCTAAGTGACACCATTGTGTTTAATGCAGGCTGCAGAGATCATCTAAGTGTTGTAAGTTTTTTCCTTAAAAATAATGGTTCTCAAACTGTATCATGAATCAGAGTCATCTGGAAAGCTTTTGAAGGGATAGATTTCTGAGCCCCCAACCTGAGTTTCTGACCTAGTAGGTCTCTGATATGCCCCAATGAATTTGAACTTGTAATAATAAATAGCCAGGTGAAGCTGATGCTTCTGGACAAGGGACCATTCTTTGATAACTACTGCTTAATGAATTCAAATTTGCTTTTAGTCAGCGGGGTTCTGGATTTCCTTAAATCTGAAAAGTGAGGGAAAACCACTATCTTTTGATTTGAAATTTCTAAGAGAGAAACTTAAATGCATTTTCTACTTACCAGGTTTTTACATTCGATTTTTACTTCTGCTTTGGTTTTTACCACTATATAGATAAAATATACTTTAGTACACTGTTCATCTATTTTATTACCAAGGACCTTGTATTCAGTTAACATCCACAATCCCTGTAATTTAAAAGGTACGGCTCACTATTCCATAAATATTGTACCACTTGAGGTGTCTGTGGAAGAGAGACTTTATTTGATTCTGAACACATTTCTCCTATGCACCCATAAAATGTCACTAAATAAAAATAATGTCTCTATAGCAAATGTCCTCAGTAATAGCTAATGTATATTCCTTTACATTGTAATGAAGGAGAGAAAGCTCTTGAGATTTTCTTTGTCTGTTCTTACTACAGAGATATCAACTTACCTCTTAAATTCAGAGAAGGTCTTGGGGATGCAAATGTAAATCATGTACTGTCTCTTAAAAAGAGATCAAAATATATTTGCACTCTCTATATTATGATTAGATTAGGTTTGTGTTGATTATTAGAAAATAGTTTTCTCAAGCTGTTTTTCTTTTATTTTAATTATGAGTTTAATTATCAATTTTACAACATAAAAGGACATCAGACACTATATAAAACAACTATTTCATACATTTAGAAGGGTTTATATAAAGTTATAAATAAAAATAATTATATTATAAATAACAAAATTATAAATTTATTTCTGAAAATAAACAGGATGGGTATATATTTCTTATTTATAAAAACTGATTTTTGCTAAAGACATGTTATTTGCTTCTCAAAAATAATTCCATGTACAATATTTTTTTAATTTCTGAAGAGATCTATTTTATATCTGTAATAATAAGCATTTTCAGAATTTTGAAGAAGGAACTGCAGTTTATCATAATTTTAGAAAGGTATTAAAATAATTATTTTACAGAAAGGCTTATATAAATACTCATTGAAAGAAAAGGGATTTCTATATTTCTCTTTGTAGTTCAAAGTTGCATAAGGTAAGAATAAATTACCAATGAACTTCAAAAAGAAACCTTAAAATTCCACTAAGAAAAATGTCTTTCTGTACCTATTTTCAAGATAAACCTCCATGCACCAAAAAGACATAACACCCTGTGGGTATTTAATAGGTAAGTAGAAGGTTACTAAGTTGGGAGAATATTACTTCAAAATAAAATCTCAAAAAATAAAACTTTTAAACGTACAAGTATACGCTTCTTAGAAGGCCCCGATCCGATCGTAGAAACAGTTCACAAAATAAGAAATAAAGATAAAACCAAAGGTAAGCATATATAAATCTAATGAAATTCATTTTGGTGAAGAATGAAACACCTTAGCATCTTCAAATTACATTTGCTTCTTTGCAATCTTCCCTGTATCAGATGGTACTAAGCCTAGGTAACCTAATGTCTCCAAAAGACTGGCTACTCATTACTCGTGGCGCTTTAAAAGACAAAACTCATCATAGCCTAAAGCTCAAAATGTTCAGACCTGACTTTTCAATTACCTCCATTTCCTCTAACACTTCGATCGGTTTTTGAAGACAATTAGAGTGTCTGGAGCTAACATCTATATCTCTTTCCTGTTTCTAGAATTTTATAAAATTGCTTGCTGTTTTCTTATCATTGTTGCAGTTCGATGATGGTATTGATCCGGTTTTCATTCTGTACATAGAGGACTCTGAAACCTGGTGTTTGTTGTAAATCCTACTTTGACCTGCAATCACCGTCTCCCCTTGTTATTACAAACACTGCCATTGTTTCAGGGATTGTCTCGCTCCATCTTTGTTCTTCTCCTCGAGGCCTTAGAAAACGATACTCATTACCCGACCAACCACTTAGTTGGACAGGGATCATATGGGCCAGTTGGGCTATCATCTGGGATTAAAAAAAATCAGCTGTAAATTCCATCTGGAGATGTAGCTGGAATGTTTTGTGTCCAGCGCTTGTGCGCTGCCTGTGACCAAGTCTCCAGCGACAGAACGGAAGGCTACGTGAGATAATGGAACGACACACATAGCAGAGACTAGCGGTGAAGAGAAAAACACCTTGTTCGAATCCATGATTCCAGTTATCCCTGAGGCCCCAAATTTGTCCTTTCCCAGGTTCCACCTAAGCTAGTTTGAATTTTACTTACAACCAAAACGATAACCAGAAAGAAACAATGAAGAGTCCTGGCTGGTGTTGCTGAGTGGATTGAGTACCCACCTACAAATCAAACGGATGCAGGTTCAATTCCCAGTCGGGGTACCTGTTTGGGATGCACGCCAGGTCCCCAGTAGGGGGCATGTGGGAGGCAACCACACATAGATGTTTCTCTCTCTCCTTCCTTTCTGGTCTCTAAAAATAAATAAATAAAATCTGAAGAAATAACAATGGGTTGAGATATTTCATTGAGTGCTTCATTCATTTCCTATTTTTGCTGGTACAAATAAACACAAACTTAGTGTCTTAAATCAACACGATCAATTATCTCATAATTCTTGAAGTCAAAAGTCAGAAATTTGGTCACAAGTGTTAAGTGCTACATTTTTTTCTGGAAACCCTAGAGGAGGTGTTTTCTTGCCTTTAAAGCTTCCAGCAGCTGCCCACATTCCTTAGCTTGTTGCCCCATTTCACCTTCAAAGCCAGCAGCAGCTGAGAGTCCTCTCACATGCATTAGTCTATCTCTTTTGTCTTCCTCCACATTGAAGGGCCCTTGTGATTATATTGGGCTTTCTCAGATCACCCAGGATAACCTCCCCATCTCAAGGTCACTTGATTATCAACTTTAATTTTGTGTGCTACTTACTTGTTTGCATGTAACAAAACTCACTGACATATTCCAGAGCTAAAGGCATGGGCATCTTTTGGGAGGCTATTATTCTGCCTACGACAGGGCCCAAATTTCAAACCAACAGGGAGAAAGTAATATAAAAGTATTTATATAAATTTATCATTTTCCTCATTATTATTTTAACATAAATCAGAAAAAAATATATACTGCATTATAAAAATTGTGAAAGTACACATTAACCACTAATTTTTTTAAAAGGCTTACATATTTTTTCCTGTATTTGTATGCATTTTTGCTAGTGATTTTTTTCCCAATAGACTATGGAAAGTAAATAGCATAAAATGCTGACTAAAATTGTCAGGCATAGACAAAATTCTTGAGCTTTTCCATTCTTGCCACTCACACGGTGCTAGATTTCCTTCCAAGACATCCACTCATATTATTCTGCATTTACATACTTCCAGTGATGGAGAACTCATTATCAGTGACTTTAATGGTGATCCAAGTCTGTGGGCATTCAAGTTTGGCCTCACAGCTCTGCTCCTGTGGCTCTTCATGGTTTTCAATATTTGCTGACAGAAGGAAAAAGGCATTTCTGCCTTTGATTCCTATATTCAATTTCCCACACATACAGCAGACTGGAGGGAGACCCTGTAAGCCAGTGAGAAACAGGGGCTCTGGGAGAGGCTGTGGAATCGCCAGTTCTGCTCCCATAATTCTTTGCTCCATTTCAAGAGGAGATTAAAGAGGAATCCGGGGCAGTATTTTTTGCAGCAATGCAAGCAGCTTGGACTAGTAAGACTGTGTCTGACTATGAAGTATAGGCATTTTTTTAACCTATCATATTATTTGAAACAGCATACTTTACAAATATATATTTTAAAAGAAATTCAAGTTATATGTATTCTAGTGATTCATTTTGCTTCTTCGTCACAACTTGCACATCAACAAAAATGCATTCTTTCAGAGTAATCATAATTGCAAATACAGTCACTATGTAAGGTCTAAAGAGTTAGCACAAAGTATTTTATTATGTGAGGAGGAAGGAAATAAAGAAGTGGTTTTGTTATGCTTAAAATGATATATTGGTGTCTTTTACTATATAAATCCAGCACTGGCTAGATTTTAGAATATTCATAAATGCATTTCTAACCCATCAGGAATCCCCAAAAGACTATAAAAATATATAAAATAAAATTGAAACAACTGATTTTTATATACTACAATATAAAATTAAAAAATCACCATCACCATTTCAAGCAACAGCTTTAGAAGTTTAGTGTGTCTACCAAAACCCCGATAAAATGAAAATAGCTAATTCTGATATCGATATTTGAGAGATGATCCCAAGGAACATGCTTTGCCTTAGAGTTATCAAACTCTGGATCTTAATCCTGAATTTGCCACTTAAGTCCAGTGAATTTATCATGCAAGTAATGGACTATGTAGTGCAAACAGGCGTGGTGGCTTCCTAGGCTCCTCTCTCCTTCCCATTGCCTGCTTTGAGGATATGTACCTATTTGTTAAATGCCTTTATTAATTTTTTATTTATTTTTTTTTCCTTATTTATAGAGAGGAGATGGGAGGGAGAAAGAGGAGAGAAACATCAATGTGTGGTTGCCTCTCGAGTGCCCCCTACTGGGGACCTGGCCCCCAACCCAGGCCTGTGCCCTGACTGGGAATCAAACCAGCAACCATTTGCTTCACAGGTCAGTGCTCAGTCCACTGATCCACACCAGCCAGGACTGAATGTTTTTATTCTTGTACAACACACGCATTTGCGTACCACAAGAACACTTATTTTTTTTTTTAAATAAACTGAATTACTTTAACATGGGTTTCTTAAACTAGGCATTATTGATATTTAGGGCCAAATAATTCTAAGCGAGGTGTAGTGAGGAGTCTGCCTTGGGCATTGTAGTGTGTTTGCAGCCTTTCTGGTCTCTCCCCACGAGATGCAAGTAGCAATCTCTGGCCACTTGTGACAACCAAACATAACTTTAGATATTGCCAAATGTTACCTGAGGAGCAAAATCAATCATTGATTTCACAGTAGTGTCTGTAAAAAATTGTGCTATATGAGAAATGAGAAACATTCTGATGCAGATAAAAGTATCACAAGCCTTATTATATAAAGTACAGTGGCTAACTGTCCTTTAATTGTATAAAGTACGGTGACTTACCATCCTTTTCATTTCTGGTTCTACATTCTCTCTTTATTGAACTAAACAATATAGCCAAATTGTACAATGTTTTATAACTTTAAACAGCTAATTATCAATTATTCAATCATTTCTGCTACCTGAATGTATCTGTTTCTATACATATCACTCTGGAGAAAAAATGCTTATAATTTTATATTTTGTTATTTTAAATCTATGATATTAATTGCATACTTACTGTCCAGGGCCATATAGCTTATATGCTAAGTGGCTTATGTGCATTCATACACTTAAGCTTCTACATATTCATATTTGCTAGGTATTCTTATTTTCTCTAATTTGGAATGCAGCTGATGCCCTGAAATAAATTACCTTTGACAAGGTCTCACAGCTTCTTAATGCCAGGACCGAGATTTGTACCAAGGCTAATACTATGTCACAGTTGGCTATGCTTCTACTTGAATTTTACTGATTGTGTACATGCATCTCTCCCTGAGCCAGTGAACTCCATGAGCAGAGGGATGATGAGTCTTCTTTAACCCAATCTCTTCTTCTCTCCTCACTCGCTGACCCCAGCAACTTGCATACAGGCCCGACTGAACTCAGCTAATGTCCTGCGCCCAGAAAGTACTTGGCCTCTTTTTTGGTCTCCAGGACCCAGAAATAATATTTTTCACCTTAGCTTCCTCACATTTCCACACTGGAGGGAAGTGACAAACCTCACTGAATTTTGACAGCACAGTTGGGTGAAGCTGTGATTTTAATTCTGCGGTACTCCCTATTGTTTGTTAGCCTTTCTCTTCCATAAGATGGTTATTGCCGGTTTTATAAACGTACCTCGGTCTGCTGCTTATTTTATTCAGTGCATATGGAAAACAACAGTTTTCTTGTTGTTGTTGTTTTTTTTAATCTAGTTGGCTTAAAGAAAATTTAAGCTTTCCTAAAAATGACCACTTGGGATGCATAAAATCCTTGAGGGATATGTGTTGTAAAGTCTGATAGTGCTGCAGGGCCACACTAGAGACAAAGGAACTCAGGGGGTAAGATGTGATCTGAGAAGAACTCTGCAGCTTCAAAATTCCAAACAGGAATTCAATAAAAATGATCTTGCAATGAAGGGAAAGGTGTAAGTCAACATACCAGCAGCGATGGAATAATATTTGGCTGAGCGTGACCTGAACAGTAAAAACATGTGCTTTTCAGGATCAGAAGTTCGGAGACAGGCAGAAGCAGGGCTTGGTCACAGGCTGCATGATGTCCCCAAGGACCGTGGCTCTTGGCACACTTCTTCCTTCTGCCTTCATTGACTTGGCCACTTCCTCGCCTATACTTTTTTTTAAAAAAGATATTATTTATTTACTTTTAGAGACAGGGGAAGGGGGAGAGAGAGGGAGAGAAACCTCAATGTGTGGTTGCCTCTTGTGCATCCCTTACTGGGGACCTGGCCTGCAATCCAGGTGTATTCCCTGACTGGGAATTGAACTGGCGACCCTTTGATTCATAGGCCAGCACTGTATCCACTGAGCTACACGAGCCAGGGCCCTCCTATACCTTTAAGATGGTGATAGTAATTCCAAACACCACAAACTTCAAACATCATCGAATTGGTAAAACCTTATCCAAAAGCAGTAAAGGAGACCCTCAGAGATGTCAGCTTTTATTTTTATATTTTTGGTGATTATCTTAAATAATATGGCATTATAATCAATCTTAACAGTCACTAGAACAGAGCCTCCTATGTTTTTAATTTTTTTAAATAAAATGTGTTGGGGTGACATTGGTTAATACAATTATGTAGATTCTAAGTGCATATGTCTACGATGCATCACCTATACACTGCATTTGTGCCTACCACCCAAAGTCAAACCTTCTTCTGTCGCCACGTATTTGACCTCTTTTACTCTTGATTGCCTCCAACCCCTGCTCTCTGCATCTATGAGTTTTGTTTGTTTATTTGTTTATGGCTTTTGGTTTTATATCTCAAATATGATTGAAATCATATGGTCCTTAACTTTTTTCCTGACGTTTTGCTTAGCATGATATTCTCCAGGTCCCTCCATATTACCACAAATAACAGGACTTCATCTTTTTTTATGGCTGAGAAGCATTCCATTGCACATGTGCCCCACACCTTCTTTATCCAATCCTCTATCAAAGAACACTTCGGTTGTTTCCATGTCTTGGCCACTGCAATATACCTGAATAATGCTGCAATATACCAAATGGTGCATATAGCTTTGAGAATAAATATTTTCAAATGTGGGGGGGTAGACAAACTGGTATGCCCACTATGGAAAACACTATGGTGGTTTCTCAAAAAAATTAACAGTAGAGTTACCATATGACCCCAGATTTTTATAATGGAGGAAAATCTTTTATAGGAGCCCTAGAAGAGTTACACTCATACCCTACTCGTCAGAAGTTTATTAGATGCATACTGCAAATCAATTTTTGGTAGAAAAAAAAGGATTACCATAAATTTAGCATAATTGGTTTATTTATGGGTCACATCCAGTACCTACCTCTCCAGAGAACATTATCATCATGTCACTAATAAAATTAAGGTTCTGTTAGGAAAGTAGAAAGAGGAAAAATGGTTGTTGTTGGTCAATTAATATTATTTGCCTAATTTGGCAAATTTTGTACAACCAAAAGTGTCTAGGCATTGAATATGCAAGCATTAAGATATATCTGTGACCTGCAAACAGTGCTTTAAACATACCTTACTTCTGTAATATGGGCTGGATTTGGTTTTGTCATAAACAGTGAAGTGCAATACATTAGGATAATAAGTGCTTTTTCAGTCCCCCAAAATAGTATACACATGGATGAAATTTCACAGATCAGCACAAAAAAAATTAAAATGCTTTGCAGAATTGGCTTCTAATGAAAATCATGGGATGGATTCCTCTATCTGATCCCAAAATGGGCTGAACCATGCAGTCCAGGAGGGGAACCTAGGCAATAGCACTTTTGACAGTTTTCTCCCCAGATAATGCCCTGGGGGCAACCAGGTTTGGGAAACCCTCACTGCTCTAGAGTAAAAATGCTTTGAGTTACTTTGAATTTGAAAAACCCCAGGAAATGTGAGAGAAAATGACAGGGGATTGTATGTAGTCTTCAAACGTAACCACTTTCAACTTCAAGACCCTGGAGATTTAACATTTTTCTCCTCCGTCCTTCTCCTTTTCTTCATCTCCCATTCACATCGCGTTGCACCACTGAACTCCAGGATGATTCCCCTCGGCCCCCTGATCCCTCCACCCCTCTCTCTATCTGACTCGAACTTTGAACTGCCCATCCTAGTTCCTTAACCACTTCCCTTGCATCTTGATGGGGAGCAAAGCCATCATTCGGAGCTGTCTTCCTACTGCACTGTGCATGGTGTAAACAACAAAACAAGCAAACCAAAGCACTAGCACAGATTTCTAATGGGTACGAATCTGCTTCTTCTTTTGAGCTAGTTCTGAAATAATGTTGGAGATGCAAAAGAATGGGTTTGAAATCAGTTTTTAATGAGATTAGACTTTTTGAAATCTCCATGTTGTTTATATAAACAACTTATTGAAACTAAGGTTTAAAGTTAATTATTTATTTGATTCCAAAATGTTCATGGCTTAGAGTTTTAAAAATATTTTTCAGGCATAAAAACAAGTAGTTCTCAGCCCTTGAATAAGGTTTTAAATCCCAGCTGTTTACCATCTGCTTAACCAGGGTCAAGTTAATTAACCTCTGTTTTTCTGACAGATGTGAAATGAGTATATCACTTATTTTTCAACATTGTTAAAATATTAAACAAGAGTTTACATTGGAGCACTGTAAATATTAATGCTTAATTATTTTTATACTAAAGATGAATAGAGTTGTTAGTTTATATAAAATTATAGATACAAGTTATTTATTGATTTAGACATATAAATCATTTCAAGAAAAATAACAAGAACATCTCTTCAAATACAGCTAAGTAAACATAGGTTTTAAATTGCCAAGCAATAAAATGTGTTTAAAATCTTATACCATCTATGTGTGATTTTTGCTCTCGATTATAAGGAGACAATAAAATGAGATTATTCCACCCAGGAATCAAGTTCTTGATATGAGTATTGCAAACATGGCACTCTGATGTCTAGCTTTTGTTCAGTAAGTCAAATAATTAAACAAACTGAGGATTTAACTAAAGCATGAACAACTAACATAATCTTATACAATTATATTTACTAAAAAAAGTGTGACTCACAGTTTAGCACCACTCCCATATTTTATAAAGAAAATGTATATACATATCTTTGGCAATTAATATTACATTAATTCACAGTTACTAAGTAATCATGGTTAAAAATTATGAAGTAATTAGTACTTTGATAATTGAATTTCAAGATAAAATATAAATATAATAATAAAAAACACAGCAAGTGTCATAAACTTTTGACCAGGTTTTTATCACCAATCATTTCTTACCTTAATTTTAATTCTATCAGTTTTATTTGCCCTGGCTGGTGTAGCACAGTGGATTGAGAGTTGGGCTGAGAAGCAAGGGGTCACTGGTTCGATTCCCAGTCAGGGCACATGCCTGGGTTGCGGGCCAGGTCCCCAGTAGAGAGCTCGAGAAGCAACCACACATCAGTGTTTCTCTCCTCTTTTTCTCTACTTTCCCCTTTAAAATTAAATAAATAAAATAAAAAATATCATAAGGATAATATTTTCTGTTCTCCATGGTAAAATTAGATAATGCATTTTTCACATTTTAACATACAGAAGCTTAAATATGTTACTATAATAATTTCAGCCTGATCGGATGTTACCTTTAGCCAAAAATGTAATATTTAAGGTTTTACTCCCATATCATTTTGTAATATGTAAGGCTTTACTTCCATATCGTATCATTTATATATTCCATACAAATTTTATGACAGTAGTATGATTAGTGTGTATATATATGCCTTCTTAGGGAGTGGAAGAGAGCATTAGCCTTATGAAGTCTGTAGAGAAGGACGGCAGGTGAGGTTTGGGTCTGAAGTGCCCGTGGTTGTGAATCTGCACAGGCAGACCGCTTAGCCCCAAACACTGCTCTCTCTCTCCACGCAGCAACAGCCACACAGCGACGTCTCAGGCTTTGTGTTGACAGGCGTGTGATATAGTTTCCATTTCTGCCTTTAAAACAGGAGAAGTTATTTTTCCCAAACCAGAAAATCTATTCTTGGAGTCTCCCTGCAGCAAGGATCATTTGGGCATCATCTGTCTGTCTCTGAGGATTAGTTTCTGTTTCTCTGACTTGGAAGTGGAGTGAAATGCCCTCCTCTTCTGGTTGTAGTTTGGGGAAGACCTCAGGACACCTTGAGAGGCAAACTGGCCAAGTCTCTAAACTTGTCACCTTTTCAAATCGATGAAGAGAAGCCTTGCCAAACCCTGAGAGAGAAGTCTGTCTTACCACTTGTCAGGACCTTCTCATCAGAGCTGCTCCTTCCTCCTTAACCACCACAGCCTGGAAGTCTGAGACATCCACTCTTCCCTTGTCTGTAACTCTCAGAGAGTCTGATGCTCAGTATTCCAAATTTCTGGGTTTCCCCAGGTCCTCACAAATATACCCCTTAGAGTATTTATCTTCAAAGTCAGAGTGGAGATGTCTAATTGATAGGCAGTTAATAAATGGGGTCTGGCTTCCAAAAATACCACAGTCATTTATAACAATATAACTGCAGCTTATTGTGCAAAGCCCTAGATATACTTAAAAAGTTTAGTCAACAGTCTATTGTTGTGGACACTGGCCAGCAGTGTCCACGTCATTATGGATGAATTAAAACATGCACACAGACTACTGAGTCTGGTGGAGAAATAAGGATAACCCATAGGCTTTTCTCTCAAGAGGTGCCAAAGTCGCTGGCTCCGCCATGACAGGCCTTTATTCTAATCATCTCTCCTTACATTCCAAGACGGTTTCTTCCTCACTATCCCAGTTACAACAAAGGAGCCAATGCCCTTCATTACATCACAGAAGAAGGACATTAGCAAATGAATAGGCAGGCAGTCACACTGGGCCTGCAAGGTACTTGCAGAGTGAGGGGGTTTCAGCAAAGAGCACACTTGCAAAACAGCCTAAGTATATTGCAAATCTGATTTCCCACAAGAGAACCTATCTGTGGGCATGGGTCCTGTGCATCTCCGAGTGGGAGCTGGGCCCACGCCATGCAGAAGGGTCTGGCACAATCTATTACAGGAAATCTTAGGCATAGAGGCTATATTCTACTCAGGATTCAGTCTAAAACACAGTACTATTTTTCAGTTGAAATAGCATAAACCTGACTGGCAATTATGGCCCATTTAAACCATTAAAGTCCAGAGAAAATTTTCGTTATTTCCTATCAGATGCAACTCTCCCTGATAAGCCATTTCCCATGGAACTTCTGTCAAGTCAAAAGACCAGCCTTGCAAAACTAAGACATTCCTTTTAATACTCCTTTAGTTTATAGTCTCTGGAAAACAAAATGTAGAATGTAACAGGGTGCAGCCAAGGGGGGGGTGGTGGCAAAAGGGAGTTGGAATGGGGTCCAGAACTCAGGGTGTCCAGGAAATATTAGAAAGACATATAAGATGTCTTCACCCCTTCCCCCTCAGGTGTGAGTTGGGGGAAGGGACAAATGGAGCAGGGCCATTGAGTTGTTTTGCATAGCAACAGTTTTGCAGATAACATCCAGAATGGTTATTTAACATATCTATAACCTTAACTGGTTTAATAGATATGTTAAACAGCTGTGGCCAGGCTCTGAGCCAGAGAGAAGGGAGTGACTTCCACCCAAGATGGAACTGGAAGGCAACTCCCCCTGTTTGTGGGGCCTGTGTGGGAGCTTGGAGAGGATTGGCTCCATGCCACGGGGCCACACCTGCTCAGACTCACTATGGCAGCCCAGTAAAGCTGGAAGGATAGGGGAGTGCTGGCAGGTGTAACCGATTGTGGGAGGAGTCGGAAATGGGGCTGCAGAGGAGGATTGGTGCAGGGATTTAAACCCAGGTGTGGCAGCCACTGAAGAGAGAACCATGCAGTTTCACCAGAGAGCAGGACTCACAGCTCTATGAGGGAAAATCACCATGTGGCTTTAGCAGAGAATTATCACTTGGCTTTGCCCAAGTGGAGACCCTATCGCAGCTTTTCCAGAGGGAGAGATTCCACGTGGTTTCACCAGAGTGCAGATCCCTGCACCTTTGGTGAAGAGGGAAAGCCTGTGGCTTTGTCAGAGTGGGGACTCCTTCCCCACAGCTTTGGTAGAAGAAGGACCACGTGGCTTTGGGGTGCTCCTTTTGACTGCATGGCCTGGGAGCAAGAGAGATTTTGCCTGGAAGAAGGGGAAAAGGACTCTTGCCAGTAGGCCATGAGAAGGTGCCACATGGCTTTGGATTAATTAGAGATCCTGCCTGGATGATGACACAGCTGACAGTGTCAGGAGCCTGGATCCTGGATGTGTGCTTCTCTTCCTGAATTACGGTACCCTGAATTAAGGCAGAGGGAGATAGGAAGCACTGTGGGTATCCTTAAGGACTTTGATATTTTAATGGAGATGCTAGGTCGCTACTTTAACTCTGTATAGCATTAAATAAACATTTCCTATCCTTTTCACAAATCTCTGGCTTTGAGAGACATCTTTCCATAAGGCGGCGGACATAACGGACCTTCTGTTGCTCTGTAACAAGAATACAAAGTTTCATTTTGAACTACTGCTCTACCCTCTTTTGATAATACTGTATATCCTCATGAGGATGGCATACTTCAACCCTGCCACAGGTCTCTTCTGTCTAAATACTACAACTTTCCTGTTTGCCCTGATACTGTTCATGAAATGAGATTCAGTGGCTACCTACTATCATGTAAAAACAGCAAATTGTGAAAGACTGGTGACAGAGGATACTCATCAAAATTTTATCAACCAACTGTACAATAGGCTACATATTCCTTCAAATGATGGGAATCACCAATATTGTAGCCTCCAAATTAATTTTCCTTCTAAGCTTATAAATTGAATTTTCTATATTCTGCTCAGCCCACTAAGATCCTCATACATTTAACTATCGAGTTCTAAGGTATAAAAAATATGCTGAAAAACATATTCTGTGCATTAATTAACGGGAGAGTCCCAATTCTACATGGTATTGTATTCTAAAGGATTTTGTCTGCTCTCTTTGTCAGAAAGAAGTAATTTATTTCTAATTCCAATCAGGGATTGATTGACATGGGTGGCCGCTGGCCTGTAATTTGGTAAGATTTAGTTTTACTCTAAGTCTGTTACCTTATTACACAGTATATGTCTGCAAGGTTTTCGAATGAGAGCCCGGGGGATTTTGTCTGCTGAGACCTTAGTACCCGAGGGAGACTCATTTCTGAGGGAGATGTTAGAACCACTTAGCTTTTGGCCCAATTCATTTTCAAACCTTGCTCGTTCCTTAAGGGAGAAGCTGGCCCCACGTGTGAGATTTGTCATCCCAATCATCCCAATCCTGTGCAAATGCGGAAACTCTGTGGGATTCTTGGGCCCACCAGAAAGTCTAAGGCTAAAGTCTAAGGCATATGTTGCAAAGGATCCTGAGTGGAAAGTGGAAAGTTGCCATAGACCTTCATGGTCAATTATCTTAACTTTCAATTCGTGTCTGTTTTGAGTTCATATCCTTTTTCTTGGAAGTTCTTTACTCCTGAAATCCCTTGAGGCATGGGCGATTACATACTACTTTAAAGAAGCTTTCAATCCATCTCCTAACCTCCTCTGAGCCAAACTTAATACAGATATCTTGTAGGGAAAACCACCTTGCATTGGAGAATTGACTACTCTCCTTTTTTATTTAACTCAAGTCCTGCAAAATCAATAAAAGATTTGCTAGGAATTTTTTTATGTCAGCAGAGAACTATGCTTGTGCCAAACCTCAATCCTTAGTCTACATCCTACACCCTAATCAGAAAAACCCTGGGGCATAATCTCTGCAGTCTTCAATTCACTTCTGAAAAGCATTCATTTTTTGCAATTTTAGTCAATCTAAGCTTGTATATAGGCCTGGTTATCCAATAACGTTGATAATACAATCTTGTCAAGCGCTGATTATACAGTGTTTTGTCAAGCTTTTCGGTTATCTTTAATGGGTGTCCGTCTGTCATAGCCTGCTACTCCTACTGTTTCTCTTCATGATCAGAAATCTTACCAGTGAGGTAACTGGGAAAACTCAGTGGATTTTCATTGATCTTACTTTATAAAGTACTTGACACCATCTAGAAACTTGCCTTGCTCCAGTAATGCCTCTATTTTTTTTTTAATCCCTTCTTTCACTCTTATAACTAACTCTCTGCTTATGCTTATTAAGGATTTGCAGAATATATCATACCAAAATGTGGCTATAGTTTGGAACATGCTATCCAAAATATGCTGCTTTGGCATAGTGATTATTCTGAGATGTAAGTACTTGAATAAATGTAAATGGAGTGAGAAGCTTGCTCCTTTATCTGCTTAAAGACAGATCCTCCAGATAAACTCCATTGTAACAAGTCCTCTGTCCAGAAGTTTCATCACCCAGGAAAGATGGACTCTTATCACAGAAGAGGAGACCACAAGATCACACCCTGACAAACTCTGTGGCAAACTATCATAATTCCTATCTATTCTTCTAAGGGCTCATTCACCTTCCCTAAAAATTGTTTACTTTTTCCTTGGATGCTAAAACCCTCCCCCCCCCCCCACTTCTTCTGTGAAGGTATTTAAGTCTAAATTCTAAGCCACCTCAGGAAGTTACTCTTTTTTTCCCCTGGGTATCTCCCATAGTATGTGATGTATACATGTAAAGAAACTTTGTTTATTTTTCTCTTGTTAGTCTGTCTTTTATAACAGAGGTCTCAGCTAAGAATGCAGAAGGGTAAAGATTATTTTCCACTCTTACACAATACAATAGAAATTTCTATTCATCATGCCCTTCATTTCTTTCTCACACACTTTCTCCTTCGATGCCCCATTTTGAGCTGTAACATTATTGTCCTTTCAAATGTTTATGACACTAAAGGTACATGATCCATCCACATATCTCTTCTTGGATGTCTCAGTTTTACAGAAAATGCATATTTCTAAACTGCGCTCATCTTCCATATTAAATGTAATCTGTTTTCTGAATTCCCTATCTCTGTAAATTCCATGGCCAGGACAGTAACTTGCTCTAACACTGTTTCTAGCCTTCAGTTTCAGGGTCCTGGTCAAAATTATTAACTTTTTGGTTCACTTAATAAATAGGTATTAATGAAAAATCTAAATGTGTTAAATGGCACTTCAAACAATCAAAATATAACTACATAAAAGTATATGCCCTAAAGCAAGGAGTAGAGACTATAGAAACTATTTCTTTTTCATTTTGGAGTCTGTAATCTCCATAAGGTCACGGGATCCCCAGGAAAGGCCCTGTATTTATAGGTGATATATCTCTTGCTTTTCTTACAAATGACTATCAAGAAATCCAAGCCACCTACTGCTTTTGAAAATACACATTACCATAAATACATGTCCTAGAGGGCATGCATGTCCAATAGAAAGGGAAATATGTTAAGAATTTTACAAACTAACATAGTGGATTATAAAGTAAGGAAGCTGACAACAAAGTATCAGAATGTGTAGTGATATTCTTGCCATGCAAAAACCTCTGGAGATCTCTGCTCCAAAGGGCTAGACATTTATTAATAGAATCAATACACTCAAACCCAGTGGCAGCATTTGATTTAATTTTGGCCAGCAAATAAAATATGAGAAATCAATATCATTTTTATTATCCTGCCATATTCTACAAGATGCTTCAGTCCTTTCCATTCATGGAACTGAAAAAATATGCAAAATATGCAACATGAATAATCTAATGAATCTTTGAAATAGTCATGGATATATAAATTCTTATAGTATCTCCAGGGATGCAGGATTTAATTTTGATTTATTATTTCTGTAGTAAGTTAGAGCTTCAAAACTTTCCATTTGGAGCACTCAATTATGATGGCCCCATGCTCTAGGGTAGAAGCCAACATGGGATTTGGTCACTTGAATTCCCAAGTCATTCTGAGAGCTGAAAAACAATGTTTTAAAAATTCTACTGTTTCGAACATGAGGTGAATTGTTATAACATCGTTTATTACATAACACCCATAAACTGTCACTTCGGCAGTTCAAAGTCACAGTTCAGGGTTCATAGGAACCAGTGTTAGCTCACAGTCAGTTTTAAATAGTCAGAAAAGTTTTGATGAATTGTTCTCCATTGTTGATTTATGTAAACTATGTATTGCCATAATAATTCCTCAAGAAAAAGGAGGTTCACAGATGTGTTGTGGTTAAGTCAATCCCTTCAGCCAGATACTCAAGTCACTCTGCCTGGACCTGAATTCAGAACTCATCACTCTTTTACATCATGATGCTGTCGAACTCAATGGCCCTCTTGAAGTTTCAGTTACTTCGTTGATATGATGAATACAGCAATACCACCGGACCAATTTAGCTCATGTTTCAATTAATTGAAACATTCTACATTGGCAATAATAGTAGAGATACTGCTTCAGGGTATCCCCTTCAAACATATATTCCATTGATAGTGATATTGATATGCATACCGTTGGTATTAGACACTTTGATTCAAAGGCTGATCCTCTTTCCTCAGTCATCTTTTTGTCTTTGCATCTTTTGTTGCAAGTAACTAGGCAGTTTCAATTTCTACTTTTGGAAATAGTATTGGTGGGCAGGGACAATTGAGCTGCAATTCTTTTAAGCACATGTTTCTGTGTTGTACATTTGATAATACACTTAGTTTGCAGTTCTTCTGGATCATTGATCTAGCAATTTCTTTTTTGTCTAAATTTAGCTTTTTCAATCCAATGTGTCTCCTGTCAGCCCTTCATATTATAGGCATTGTTAATGAGTTCATTCGATCCCAACACTGTATTTAACTTGGGTTTTGCTTTACCTCCAAAATATAGAGGGCTAATTTTAGGATGGTACTGAGGGGCTGAAATATGTTGTTTCTAAATTTACCTTTGCAGCAAATTTTCATGAATAATAGAATATAGTATTCCTTCCATTATCTGGTTATAAGCACTATTACAATGCAGTACTCTTAGGGAAGCATTCATATTTAAAAACCTGTTATATGGTATCCAAGAAGTGATATAAATACACTTTAAAAATTAGAAATCTGCTTGATCTAGCAGAAATCTAACAGAAATCTACTTGAAATAGATAGTCTAGTTTTGTTAACATGCTTAGTTTTCAAGCAGTAATATATCTATACAATTTGATCTTTTGTACTATTTACTTATATTCACTCATACACAGATGTTTTACTCTAAATATTCTTTCAAATAGTCTTGTGAACACTACACACACAGAGAATTATGTATGCCACATGTGTAAATATATACATGCATGTTTCTGTCCACAGGTAAATGACCAGCCTTTTTCCATCTTCCGTTCTCCCATTTCTTAGGTCAAGAACTCACACACTTGAATCTGTAATCAGAGAATTTTTAGCTGTCAGCACATCTCAGAGGAATGGATAAATGATCAAGAAGCAACTGAATTCAAGTGTAATTCAATTGCAAGTCAAGGGGACCACTTAGAATGTGAGTCATTAGAAAATTCATAAGAGCCTCAATTTCAGCAATTATTCATTATTAGGTATCTACCAAAATAATGTTAAAATAACAATTATAGTAATTGTTAAAACATGGTACTGTGCCAAAGACGCACAGTTGATTTATAATTGGCAGCACTAACGTTGCAATTTGTAGGAAATGATGATCTCTGTTACATCACGTACAAACACACCCATGGCACACACATATGCATACCAAATATTTACATTTAAATAAGGAAACTTTAAAATGTATAGCACAGAATATAGAGTAATGTTTGTCATGCTGAAGTAGGTTAGAATATCTTTAAAAAGACAAAACAGACAGATTCAAAGAAAAATATTATACATACATTGTATTGTATATTATACATATATTATATATACATTGCATTGAAATAATATACATACATTACATTGAAATGTAATATTTCTTCTTTTTTAAGATTTTATTTATTTATTTTTAGAGAGAGGGGGAGGGAGGGAGAAAGAGAGGGAGAGAAACATCAATATGTGGTTGCCTCTCATGCACCCCATCTTGGAGACCTGGCCCACAACCAGGGCATATGTGCTGTGACTGGGAATCGAACCAACTACTCTTTGGTTCCCAGGCCCACAATCAGTCACTGGGATATACTAGCCAGGGCTGAAATGTAACATTTCTACATATCAAAAGTCATCTTACAGTAATAGAATATATTTTCAGTATAAAGAAATTCTAAAGAAGCTAAAATATATAAAGTTTCCTACATACTAAAAGTAAAATAAATGACTAGTATGCAATTAGCAATGAATATAAGAAAGAAATGAATTACTAAAAGTCATAAAAAAGTTGCTGAAGTTTACTACAAATAAGAGAAATGCAAATGAAACCAATGGTAAAGTATCACAACATACTTCTTTATACTCCTTTTCTGCAATAATCATAAAGTTTAAGTTTTTAATTTAGTGCCTTTGTTTTATTACCCAATTCATGTTCACTTTACCATTTAACAAACCATATGAACAAAATAGGATTTTGGTATAGTCACCAAAGTAACCTTCACTTCTAAAGGATAAGAATTTAAGTTAATAGGATTGCCATCAGAAAAAAAAATATTTGATAAGATTACAAGTTCATGAAAAATTTTAAGATTTATTATCTGACTCATTATGCAGTCTTAAATTTACTTATTTATTTATTTATAGAGAAATAGAAAGGGAGGGAAAAGAGAGGGAGAGAAACATTGATGAGAGAGAGAAATATCCATCAGTTGCCTCTCATGTGTGGCCTTGTCCAGCAACCGAACCCGTATGCCAGGCCTGTGCCCTGACGGGGTTGACCCAGTGACCTTCGCTTCGTGAGATGATGCCAAACCAATGGAGCCACGCCACACTGGTCAGGGCCCAGTATGTGGTCTTACTTGGCGAATCCTCAATGTATACTTGAAAATATACAATCTGTAGTGGTTGTGCATATTGTACTATGAAAATTAGGTAGGTCAAGTTAATTGAGAATGTTCAAATCTATGCACTTTGTTTATGCTTGATGTAGTTGTTCCATGAATTACTGAGAGAACGATGTCAAAATATACAGCTATGATTGTGAACTTCTCTATTTCTAGGTTTGGATTTATTAATTTCTGTCTCACTAGTTTTAAGTCCTTGATATTATATATGACATATTGAGGACTGTAACATTTTTCTGGTGAATTGACTCTTTGTCATTATAAAATATTCTTCTTTGTCTCTGATGATACTCTGTAACCTTACACCTTCTTCTGCTTATTTTTGAATGATATATGATTTCTTTATGCTTTTCCTTTTAGCATATCTTTATTTTCTTTAAGATAAAATAAAACTGAGAAGTGTTCTGATCCAGTCTGGTAACTTTTGTCTTTTGGGGAGCAGTATTTAATACCCCAACATTTAATTCAGTTGTCATATAATTACTTTTTATTTTCTTTCTGTTCTGTTTCTTTAAAAGTACCTTTTAATTCTAATTATTTCCTTTGGGTTATTTAAATAATTTTACTATTCCATCTAGATGCTTCTGTTCCAGGTATTGGCCAAAGGCATTCTTACCTTTGACCATAAAACCATGTACAATATGTCTCCATTCAGACTCTGTCCTCTCCTCCCCGCCCACAGCACAGCTTCCACTTCTCTTCTTACCAACAACTTTCAGTTTGTCATCAGACCCCAGCTCCACTCTCCTCAGCTGAGCAAGACCATCCTCCACTCACACTGCAGCTTCCTCAGTCAAAACGCTGGGACGCTTGTTTGGCTGACATTATTTGTTTCCCTTTCATAGAGGTTTTCACTGCTCTTTACCCAATGCCTGAAAACAACACTCTCTCTCTCTCTCTCTCTCTCTCTCTCTCTCTCTCTCTCTCTCTCTCTCTCTGTCTACACACACACACACACACACACACACACACACACACACACACACGATCTCCATTTCGTAGATGTCTTCAGTGTCTAGCAAGTCCCCAGCAGCAGAGGAAGTCAAGATTTTGTTATTATGTATGGGCTGGAAGAGAAAAATTCCAGGGGCTACTTTTCAGATGGATACTGAATATCCACAGAAGAAGATCAGACCCTACCCTAAAACACAGACCTTCATCGCAATTATTCTTGGGGCCTGCGCGAATTCCATACAACACATTATTGCCAAAACAACCCTATTCCATGGAATGTGTCACATTGTGAGGAACAAATGGCCAATTATCTAGCCTTACAACCCTGCAGACTCCCATTATTGTTTCCAGGTCACATCCAAGAGTGGCAGTCTTGTCCTGGTCACTATCACTTAGCTGGCTGGAATATTGACCTGTGACCGAAAGGTCACTGGTCCGATCCCATTCAGGGCACATGCCAGATTACAGGTTCCATCCCCAGTCAAGGCACATGCAGGAGGCAACTGACTGATGTTCCTCTCTCTCTCCCTTCCCCTTTCTCTTGAATGAGAATAAGTAAAAACCCTTAAAAAAGAAAAAAAAAAAAAAAAAGAGTGACAGTCTTTGAGTACCCCAGAAAAGGAGTCAGAACAGGACACCCAGATACAGGAAACATTGTCACTCATATCAAAGGTGGTCTGCAAGGAGCTGGATCTCTTTCTACAGGATGGGCATGTGCACCATCTTATCCCTTGTTATAACCGAATATTCAATTCATTTAAATTTAACCTATTATAACTACTATTATGATTAATCCTTCCATTTTATTATTATTTTTTATTTCATCCATTGTTCTTGTTTCCTTCTGTTTTGCTTGCTATTAGAACAGGTATGTTTTATATTCTACTTTATTTCTTCTCTTTCTATTTTAGATACATATTTTGTTTTATTTATTCATATTTCATTGATTAGTCAGGGGATTAAAACAGGCAGAGAATAAGTATGATAAGAATGTGGCGTTCTCCTCACCAATTCATTAGTTTAAAAATTAGTGAGAAGTTCTTTTAAGATTATTTTTAGAAGATAGTTAGGCAGGTTCTACATAATTATTCATTCCAACAGTCTCATCTCTCCGGACTATCATCTGTTTTGTCAAAGAGAAGCTGACATTTTAAGTTCATTAACTATAGGCCATCACTGAGTCCAAGTTCAATTTGTCTTTAGCAGATTATTAAAACTTGTTCCCCTGGGCTTCAGCCAAGATATTAAAATTCTAATCCCCAGTAACCACTTCCGTATAAACACAGTAATCCTACCAAGCACTGTGTTGCTCCTCCTTGGTGTAACACCTTTAGTATGTAACCCCATGTGTACTCGCTGCTGGCACGGCCTGGCTGGAGTTTGCCATTCTTCAGTGTAGCGTTATCAACTCCGGGTCCTTTCCTTGTAATTGCCACGTGGACTGCCTTGGTCAGAAGAACAAGAGTCCTTATGGGTAAGATCAGGGCCTTTGTGAGACTCCAGAATCCATCCTTTGAAGACCCAGTGAGAAAAACGCAGTCCACAACCCAAAAGAAGCCCTTCACCACAACCCAATTTGGATGGCACATCGACCTTGGACTTCCAGTCTCCAGAGCTCTGAGAAATACATTCTGTTGTTTGTTAGCAACACAGTCTATAGTACTTTGTACTAGCAGCCCGAATGGACTAATGCATTGGGTGTCCGACTTAAATCCCGGCACAAAGGAAACAGCGATGTTGGAATGTACCCTGAGCAGAATCTGCAAGACCACTGCTCTTGGTATAATGCTTAAAAGTTTTAAGGCATACAAAAACAGTTTCCCTCACCTAAGTTTGGAGGTGTTTATTTCCCTGATGATCGAATTTCAGGTAGATCTGTGGTTATAATCTCTGTTGTATCAGAACTTACTCAGTTCTTTCCAACTCATACTTCATGATGTCACTCCTTTTCTACTAAGTTCAATTTCTTACCATGGAAAACCAGACAAGGGTGAGCATTTCTTTTCACTAAATCTCTGTAACCCTCAGAATAATTCTACATATAAATTTTGCTCATCAACATGTTCATGTTATAGATAAAGAAAAAATATATTAAAGGTTTAAATGTAAATTGTGAAAACATAAAACTCCAAAAAAAAAATATAAGCAGTATCTCAAACATTTCTTATAGCAATATATTTATTTTCTGATATATCTCCTCAGGCAAGGGAAACAAAAGAAAAAAAAAAAACAATGGGACTACCTCAAACTAAAATTTTGCACAGCAAATAAAACCATCAACACAATGAAAAAACAACCAACAAAATGGGAGAACATTTGACAATAATATATCTGATAAAGGGTTATATTCAAAATTTATAAAGAACTTGTAACACTCAACACCAATAAAACAAGCAATCCAATTAAAATGGGCAAAGGAATTGAATAGACACTTCTCCAAAGAGGACATACAGATGGTCAATAGACATATGAAAAAATGTCAATGTCACTTTGACATCATCAGAAATGTGCAAATTACATTCACAATGAGATATCACTCACACCTTTCAGAATGGCTATCATCAATAAATCAACAAACAATTGTTGACAAGGATGTGGAGAAAAGAAAGCCCTTTTGCACTGTTGGTGGGAATACAATTTGGTGCAGCTACTGTGCAAAGCAGTATTGAGTTATCTTAAAAAATTAAAAATGAGACTGCCTTATGACCCAGCAATTCTATATCTGGGAATATATCCAAAAAATCCCAAAACACTAATTCAAAGGAACATAAGTACCTTATGTCACTGCGGCATTATTTACAATCGCCCAGATCTGGAAACAGCCCAAATGCCCATCAGTAGATGAGCAGTTAAAACAGATATGGTTACATTTAAACAACTGAATTTTCCTTGCTCATAAGAAAAAGAAGAAAATCTTACCCTTTGGGACAGCATGGATGGATTTGGAGGGTATTATGCTAAATGAATTAAGCATGTCGGTGAAATACGAGTATCATATGATTTTACTTATATGCGGAATCTAGTGAACAAAATAAACTGACAAAGTGGAGGCAGACTCATGGATACAGAGAACAGACTGATGGCTGTCAGCATGGAGAGGGGTGGGGAGGATGAGAAAAGTAAGGATATTAAGCAAAGAAAAAAAGACTATGAACACAGACAACAGTGTGTTGCTTGTCAGAGGGAAGGGGGAAAAGGGGTCATAGAAGAGGGTAAGAGGGGGCAAATGGTGATGGAAAGAGACTTGACAAGGTCAGAATAATGTGTATGGTTTGTTGCCATTTGTATGAAAATGGGAAAATAGCAGTTTGCATGTTTATATTTGTGAATATGCACATATATTTTATTATATATAAAATGTATGGGGGAAATTTGTGAATATTAATAATAAATTATCTATTAAAATTTAGATATAAAATTTTTAGAAAATAAAATTTGATATAATTCAACAATATTTTATTAAGTGATACACCATGTAGAATTAATTTGTTTTAATTTTATTAATGTAAAAATACTTAAATTGTTCTTACTCTTTGCCAATTACCATTCTAAACTTTTTGGCCTCCTGTGTGTTGGTGATTGGCAGTCTACCAGAGTCACATAGCGCAGAGGAAGGCATTTATCCGAAGCGATTGATGCTGGAATTTGAAAATAAGAGACATTTACCACTAGCAGCTAACAAGTACGAGATATAGAATTTTATTTTAGTGAATCACTGAGTAATTGAAGTCCATTGTTTACTTTGAAGGTCTCACAACCTAATTCATTACCGAAGTGAACATTTATAACCTTAATTAGTGGAGAGTGCTGTATTCTGATCCTTCACTTGGCCTGAGTTAAGAAAATGCAGCCTTTGGTTTACATACTGACAGTACATTTTTAAGGTTCAAATTTTGATAGTTTTGTGAGTTTTTGAAGCAACTGATAAGTCTAATATTATATGTAGTTATTACTATACAAGGTTATTATAAAATTCTTAATTCATATGTGTCTATATATTTTGCAATGATATCTGGATTCTGGACTGCTTTTTAAGGATATTTGTAGAGTAAACAGCCTTGGCAGTTGGAGGTAGGATCTCTTAGGATGGAAGGCAAATATGTTTCTTAGCCATGTTGGTGACGTTAACATCTCCTTTCAAGCAAAGGTTAGACAGAGTTGAGAGTTACCCACTTATGAGACTGGAGTTTTCTTTGCTCAGGTTTCTCATCTGTGACTCACCCACTGTGTACGCAGCATCCAGCCAACCCTCCTCTCATCTCCACTGTGGGGATGCAGGACAGGAGGAAACAGACCCCAACCCACAGCCCACACTGCCTGCCATGCTGCTGCCCTTGACCCACAAGTCCCCAGTCTTCTACTAACATCTCCGAAACTGTGCCCAGCTCAACTGTCAGGTTGCATTTGCATAAAATCTTATACCTTTTATAATTCTTTTTGGTTTTTTTAAAAGAACTACTTTTCTTTTTTTACAAGAAACTTCTAGATACAAAACAAGGACTTCTATTGTGGCAAATGATTACGCACTTTATTTCTTTCTCTAACAAAGGCTCTGGGCTTACATATTAACGCTTGGTAGGTGTAGTCATAACAAGACTGGAAATGCCAACTACTTACCCTGTCTTTCAGGGCAGCGTTTTCTGCAAGGTATGTCCTCATGTTAGACTCATTTGCTGAGTGGATCCCTCCTGCCAGGCTTCCCTCTACAATCCTTGAGCTTTTATTGAACTTTAGTGAGTTACTCTCATCAAATACCTGTTTTTTTTTTTTTTGTTGTTGTTGTTGTTGTTTTATTTAGGACAAAGCATTTATGCAGCCCTAGTGTGGATCAAGGGAACTCCAAATATCAGTATTTCACAATGACATTAAAAGTTAACTCAAACTATGCAAAATGGCCATTTTACTTTGAGACAATTGGACTAATGATACCTGTAATTATACATAAATGTCATCTATACGTTGTTCTACTTTTAAAATAAAAATCAAATATAATATTCATAAGACAAAGATAGATGTTCTAGTAAGTAGAAGGAAGATAGAAACATTCACTTCAGGCTGGCCTGCTATCAACTAAAGAGTCTCCAGTGCACCAGTCGCCTGGGTGAGTTTCACGCACATCGGTTTGTGTTCTCAGGAGGCCTGTGCCGAAAACGTCGCTCACTGCAAGACTCCTAATTGTTCCAAATTATCACAATTAAGGAGGGATCTGTGAGGCCTTAATCATCACATGAAGGCTGCATTTGGTTCCATCATGTCTACTTTGGCGTTTTAAATTAGATAGTCGTAGGGTATTGAAAAATTAAAACTGCAGTAATTGGTCAAGAATTTAAAAGCTATATTTAAGATATTATTATACCCCTGGTTTATCAAGGTATTGCAATTTAGTCATAAAATTCACTCAGAGTTAAAATTAATATTTTCACTTTCCATGTGATAATAAAGCAATTTTAAACAACATATTTTGCTGCATTTGTGAATGGAATAGCTGGTCATAGAAAACATTCTATGTTTTAAGTTAAATGTAAATCAAATTATTAAATCACATTTATAAACAATACTTAAAGTGAGAATGAATTAGAATGGCCAAGACAATTTTGAAAGAGAATAAAGTGGGAAGAATATGTCTACCCAATTTTAAGATTTATAATATAGTTACATTAATCAAGACTGTGTAGTATTAGTAGAGGGATAGATATATAGATCAATAAAACATATTATAAATCAGGAATAGATCCACACAAATATGCCAACTGATTTGCTAAGCATGTAAACACAAACCAGTGGATAAGAAAAAGGAGTTCATAGAGTTGACACTAAATGTGTCATCAACAAAATTATTTAAAAAGATGAATTTAAATTGGACTTCACTAAAATTAAAATTAGTTGCTCTGTAAACAATCCAAATAATAAGTCTCTATTTGAATCAAGTTAAAAAAGAAAAAAAAATCAAATTGCAGAAAAATGAAAATACGTATCCCCCCAAAAAAACAATACTATGTACATCATTATGTTTAGAGATGCTTTATTTATAAACTGTATTTGAACAACAATAGTGAAGAAAAAGAAACTTTATTTATAATGTCACAAAACTGGAAAATACTCACATGTTCTCAGCAAATGAATATTTAAGAAATAAAACTGTGGCCATTCCATACCATGAACTACTTGGTAACAAAAGGAGTGGAACACTGATGCTTCTAACGACTGGGATAAATCTCCGGAGAATTAGGCTGAAAAATAACAACCCCAAAGGTTAGATGCTATGTGCTTCTATTTATATAACATTTGTGAAATGAAAAAAATTTGGACATGGAGAACATTCATGGCTGACAAGACTTAAATCAGGTGTGCAGGGGGCAAAGAAATGGGCACACAATTAGAGATCCTTGATGTAAGGGAAAGTTTGTGATAGCATAATCTACAACTTTGGAAAATATTATCGTTTGGAAAAAAACTAGGTAAAAGGTACACTGAATCTCTCTGCATTATCTCTTACAACCGCATCTGAGTCGGTAACTATTCCATATAAAGGGTTAGGCTGGAATAAAATTGTGAGGCAATACCCACCCTTCTGCCAGCACTGTTCTTCCTTCTTGCAGAGGTTCGGAAGGGAAAATGATGACATGTACTCAATTGACCATCAGCTACTAGAAACCTACCATGTTTATTTCTTCAAAATTAACAGAATGTCCTCTTGATGCCCAGAACAATTTAAGGTAATACTTAAAAAATTATAAATTGGTATTTGGAAACTTTAGTAAAATTGAGTCAACAGAGAGCATAATAGATATTCCAAAGTAGTATTTTTGAATACTTATTTTCAGTTAGGCCTCATAATTTGGGCCAGCTCAATTGAATTGTTTCTAAATACGACTCCTGTGTGGTTTAGTCCAAATTGAATTAATCCCAACCTACTTTACACCTGAAGATAACTTTTTTACTGTTCGGTTTTAAAGCATTGTTCCCTGTATGTATGTATGTATGTATGTGTGTGTGTAAAATTTTTATTATTATTCTATTACAGAGGTCCCAGTTGTCCCCCTTTGCTCTCCTCTGCCCAGCCCTCCCCCAACCCCTACTCCCACAGTCAATCCTCACACTGTTGTCCAGGTCCATGGTTCATTCATATATGTTTTTTGACTAGTCCTTTCCCCTTCTTTCCACCTTATGCTCCTCCCCTATCCTGCATCTAAATTGAAATGCCACAGATCCTCACAAGAAATTGGTGGTAAATACTTCCAACTCCTTCTTCATTCTTAATGATATGGCAATGCAAACGCATTTTAAGAAAAATTGGAGAAACTGTTAGAAATTTATTTTCTTTCCATTACTAGAAAATTATCTTCATTATATAAAATGTTAATGGAATCTTCAAAATAAGAATGCATTTCTTCTATAACTCTCAGAAGTTAGCAAAAAGTTACCTGAATTTATGTATCCAAGTCTCCAGCTTTTATTTTAGGTTCTAAGGCTATATGTGAAATTACTTATGTAATATCTTAATAAGTAATATAACCTGAAATGCTCTTTTATTCAATTTCAAACTTAAACATTAAAAAAGGTGCTCCAGTAACTTTATGTCACTTCCTCTAACACATGGCAATTTAAGACTATTGAAGCATTTTATAAGGGTTTGTCTTTCAAAGTGTTTAGGGATTATAAAGAGGTATTTAACTTTATTGTAATACTTTACGCATACTAGTATCTTAAAAGGAGGCCTATATCTCATAA
>PVKU01009918.1:0-57115 GCA_004027475.1 Anoura caudifer | reverse complement strand
TCGGGTCCAACTTCTTTGGGACTCTCTGAGCTTCCTGGACTTCCTGGAAGACTATTTCCTTTGCCAGATTGGGGAAGTTCTCCTTTATCATTTGTTCAAATAAGTTTTCCACTGGTTGCTCTTCTTCTTCCCCTTCTGGTACCCCTATAATTCGGATGTTGGGACGTTTAAAGATGTCCTGGAGGTTCCTAAGCCTCTCCTCATTTTTTTGAATTCTTGTTTCTTCCTTGTTATTTGTTTGGTTGTTTCTTTCTTCCTTCTGGTCCACTCCATTGATTTGAGTCCCAGTTTTCCTCCCATCTCTGTTGGTTCCCCATGCATCTTTCTTCATTTCACTTATTGTAGCCTTCATTTTTTCATCTAATTTATGAGCAAAATCAACCAATTCTGTGAGCATCCTGATCACCAGGGTTTTGAATTGTGCATCTGATAGGTTGGCAATCTCTTCATCGCTTAGATAAATTGGCTCTGGGGCTTTGATTTGTTCTCCGGTTTGAGCCATTTTCATTTCTGGGTTTTGGTTTTTTGGGTTTTTTTTTTCTTTTTTTTTCTTTTTGTCTAGTCGAGGCTGTTACGTAGTGAGGGGTGGAGCCTCAGGTGTTCACCAGGGCGGGACAGCCCAGTCACTGGGTAGTGACGCTATATGTGGGGGCGGGGTCCAAGAGGAGATAATGGCGCTTGCTTTGCTCACTCTCAGATTCCAGTCCCTTTCACCGCTTCCCCTTTGCCTGGATTATCCGCGCGTGAATGTGGGACCACCCGGTCAGCCAGCTGCCTTGTGCGGCCTCACTGGTTCTGCACAGTTGCCGCCCAGTGCCCGGGGTCTGCTAGTCGCTGCCTGTGCACCTGGGGGCTGCCAGCCACTGCTGCCTGCGTGCCTGTCTGCACCTCCGCTTTTTCCTGCCAGGACTCCGCCCCTCTTACCGGTCTGGATGAATCGTTGTTGGACTTCCAAACAGTTTGATTTTCTGAGTTCTGGTTGTTTTCTTGTTTCTAAATCTTTGTTGTCCTTAATTTTTGTTGTGAGAAGAGGCACAGTGCATCTGCCTATGCCTCCATCTTGGCTGGAAGTCCTCTAACTGGGCTTTTAACCCATGAATACATATGATCTAACTCTGCACTTGTCACTTTGAAAAGGCACAAAGAGGAGGAGGGGGTGTCTAAGAGGGGCTGAATTTTTAATGACAGGACCTTGAGGACAGTGCTGAAGTTGAATCATCAGGATCCATTGTCTGGTCATGGATCAGATCCAGATACTGAGCCCAAGATGAGCAACTTCTCGGTGACAAGCTCATAGCAAATAGACCACACCGATTCCTAAACCTAGAAAGCCAATTTTCATTTTTCATTCATATCATGACTTACTCTAGCCTAAAATAAATTTAAGGATACTTAGAAATGTGCAAACATGTTACAGGAGAAAATAAATTCAAAATAGAAAGATGAGGCAAAAAGCAAATAAAATTAAGAAAACAAGGTACCATTGAGAGTGAAGTCAGTCCAGGAAGTATAGCAGGAGATCCTATGTTCTTTCTTGAGTGGCCTCTTCATAGCTAGAATAAGAGGCAAACACAGTGAGTTAAATGCTGCGCTGCCACCGTCCTGGTATCAAGATACCAAACCAGCCAAAGGACAACCAAATGATTATTCAGAACAAAGGAAATATAGTTGACTGGGGAGAGACATTCCCCCCACCTCTAGTAAAACTTGATATCTTGTTCCCAGGCAAGACCCATAGTCCAGTGACACCATGGTTACTGAGTCTGCCACACCCAGGGTCTCCTCTCTGTTCAGTATGACAGAGTTGCTTTCCTGTGCTCACATACTCCTTCACTAACATGTAAAATGCCACTGAGAATATGAAGTATCTTCAGACACTTCAACCAATTCCTCATGTGAATCTTAGACACACTCTGTCTGGTCCCATCTTTATCCTTGCATTTCATCAAACCAATCCTGCAGACATCTTAGGCAGAATGCACTAGCTATAAACTAGACAGATGATTCCCGAAAGGGCAGCAGCAGTGATTCCAAACCATTGGGGGTCTTAGCATAGGATAAACTAAGAAGAGTAGCCCCAGACACAAACTCTTTATAAGAGTCCCTACCTCCAATGGAATATACATACTCCAAGCTTCACAAAAATAAGTATGACCCTTCACAAGGTAATTCAGCCAAAGAAAATTTGTTCTAAGGAGGATATGAAAAATGGGGAGCAGGGGGAGCATGTTCAAAGATATCTATTGTCACCCTGGCTGGGTAGCTCAGTTGGTTAGAGCATCGCCCCAATTTGCCAAGGTTGTAGGTTTGATCCCCATTCAGGGAGCATAAAAGAATCAACCAATGAATACATAAATAAGTGAAACAATCTCTCTCTCTCCAAAAAAAATTTTTTAATAAAAAAAACTATACTTTCGGGGATCATTTCTATAGTTTGTTAAATTTTTTTTTAAAGTACAACTCCAGGATATGGTGCCATGAGCTCTCATATTCTTCTTGTTAGGCCCTGAACTGATCTTGCAACTGACCTTTTATTCTCCCAGAGGGAATCTTACAAACTGTTAAGGAAAGCATGATTCAATCACTCCATACACCTCTAGACACCCACTGTGAGCATAGAACCCTTCTCAGGTGGGGACTATAGAAAACAAAGACAAGGTTCCAGTGGATTTGTCCTACTTTCAAATACCTCTTAGGTTGGCTCAGAAAGAATAGTGGAAGGGAGGAAGCTATCCTCACTACAGATGCACTTAGGTGTCAACTGAATTCATAGTTATCACAGGTGAGACGAAATGAAAAGGAAAATATCCTCCAACTCAAACTTCCAATGAGTTGGGGGACTTGACAGCCTGGCCTTGAGCTTGTCTCCAGAAGAAATTCCCATTGGGTTTCATGCTTTTTCCCTCCAGAGAACAAGTTGCAATGCCTTTTCCTAAATCTCCTGGCCTTATCTTTGTAAATACTAACCCTTTGTTTTAACTGCAAAAGTTTTCCATTAATAAACAGCTATCACGTTTAAAGCATATGTTTGAAATACACATTTATACAAAAGATAGTTTTGCCTGCAAACTACTCATCTGCAAAAATATCACTAAAAATAAAAGTTCTGAATTTGTCGCTGTTAATGAGGATCCACTTCAGGAATTTTCTCAGAGCAAGTTTCCTTCCCCTCTAGCCAATTCAGAATCATGTCTCCCTCCTATCCCCAAAAGAGGTCAATTTTCAGACATAAATTTATGTGTAAGTCAAAGTATGCCTGTAGCTTGTCATTTATATCAACAAAGTGACATGAATTTGTTAAATGCTAGCTATGTGCCTAGCCATGTTCTAGGTGCTTGAAAGCACAAAAGAACAAGGAATCTCTCTGCATCTATTTAAAACCTATTCTGTCACATTGAAATGCTTCAAAGATTCCAAAGATAAAAGAGCAAACTTTTTTCCACTGTGAGCCTTTGAAACCCATGTTAAATACTACAAAAGAGTTTTTGAAACTTAGATTCTTAAAGGGGAGGGAAAAAAACAGGTTGGCCTGAAGTTTGAAAGAGGTTGTGGCAGCCACTATGAGGCATTCTTCAGGGAAAATAGTGCTTTTAGTGTTTATGAGTTCTTCATTATAAAGGCAGAGTCTAGCTGGCTGCGCTGTGGGTATTAAAGCAAAACTTTCACCCTGGCTGTAAGGTAAGAGTTATAAAGCCAGGTAAGAGCTGCCACGTGTTTCTAGAGGGCAATTCTAAATCATAAGAGCATAGAGAAACAGAGAGAGGACAGGAGACATCAGAGATAGAGAAGGCTTTTCTGTTTTATCCACAGAAGGAAAAACATACGTGAGAGGCAGAGCTGCCGAAGCTCATTAGTGGAGGTAGAAGGCAAAGAGGAGACCTCACTTTGAGAAGACAATCACAGGGAGCTGAGCAGCTACCATAATTTTTAAATTCAAAGGTTAGAGTGGTACAGGACTCTTACTCAAATAAAATATTTACAGATGGTTTGAGACTCAAGATTATTATTAAGTAGATGAGATTTAAAGATAAGTGATTCATTGAAATAGATTATAGGTATCCCTGGTTTTGCATGGTTCCAAGATGTAGACATTTCAGTTACCATGAGTTAGTTAAATAACACCATTCAACAAAACAATTTGAATTTCACCATTGTATATTAATTGTGAGTAAACAATTAACCACTGAACATTCGTTATTCAGTTCTTGTACAGACATTAAAGAGTATAGTTGTGTTGCATCCTTGTCTCCCAGTGATAAATTTATGAAACATGTTACAACAAAAATTAAAGTGCAGCAAAGAAACAAAAAGTGATAGTGCTGAAAGTAAAATGGGATGTAATTAGAAGACTTGAAAAATGGCAACAGAAAAGCAAAGATAGGATGAGATCTAAACTTTCATGAAACTATGGTATAGACCCTATTGACAAAATTCAATGACTATGAAAACAAAGTAAAGTTACTTCATTTTATTTTATAGTTTAAATTGTAGTAGGAACAGAAAGCTAATTATGGTAGAAATGCAGCACTTCTTCTTTGGACTGAAGGCTGAAATAAAAAAATAATCCTGATCACTTTGACTAGCATTCAGGCCAAAGTGTTAGAATTAGCTGCGATATTGAAAGAAAACAGTAATTGCAAGGAGACCAAAAAAGAACATTTTACTGCCAGTTTCACCATTTCAGATGTCAGATTGAACTGATTAGTGTTAAACTATCTGATGAAATGACTAGCACAAATAAGGATACTGCTGTAAAATTTGAACCCAGATTCCTAGGATTAGGTAAAACAGGTAGTTATGATGCTCTCAAATATGAAAATAGCTATGACAAAAACATAAAGGTGTCCGGAGGAAGGAACATTGGCAAAAAAAAAAAAAAAACCTCAGGTTAAGGGAACTCTCAGAGGTAGTTCAGATGTTGAAAATGCAAAGAATGAAATGTTGAAAGCTGATGCAAAATTAGAAAGGTTTACTACAATTTACCAAGGCTAAAGTACTAATACATGCTACAACATGGATGACATTTGAAACATTGTGTGAAAAAGCCAATCTCAGAATACTATATATACTATATACTATATGACTCTATTATGTCCAGAATAGGCAAAATTATAGATAACAGAAAGTAGGCTAATGGTTGCCTAGGAGTTGTGGTAAGGGTGGGGTGGGACTGGGGAACTGGAAGGTGATAACAATGGGGTATGGTATAAGAGATCTGTTTAAAGATAGCAGAAAGCTGTCAAAATAACCAGGATTTGGAGAGCCAAGATTCCAAAGAAAAAGGAAGCTCACTAAATGAGTCCATTATTTTGTTTACCTCTTTACCCCTCAAGGCAATGCTGAGTCCATTATTTTGGACTAAAATGAGTCCATTATTTTGTTTACCTCTTTACCCCTCAAGGTAATGCTGAGTCTTACTGTGGTAGGGATTGTTGGGGGTGAAGGGATGGGGCTGCTGAGAAGCCAGGCAGAGAATGAATGCTAAGAGGCAGAGAAACCAGTACTCTCATTGACTTGGTGGGGGAGGGGGGAGAGGAGTTGGGGCCTGCCAAGGCAGCCAGGACTTAAATAGCCAAGACTCCCAAAGAGGGGAGGCCTAAGAAAGAGAGAAGGACATTCAGTGATTTCCCTGCAAGACTAATAAAATTGACAATCCTTTATTTAATAAGACTAACCAAGAAAAAAGAGAGAAGGCACAGATAACCAATAACAAAAATAAAAATAGAGACCTCACTATAGAGCCTACAAGTTTTAAAGAGAGTCTGATAGGCTATTAGACTAATTTTATGCCAATACACTTTAAAGTTTGGATGGAATGAACAAGTTCCTAGAAAAATAACGTAGCAAAACAGATACAGGAGGAAACATAAAATCTGAATAAAGCTTTAGCTATTAATGACACTGAATGTACCATTTTAAAATCTTTCCATGGGCTTCCAGTCCAGATGGCAGCACTCACATCCTCCCACAACCACATCAAAACTGTAACTAAACTATGGAACAACCATCATTCAGAACCACCTGTAGTCTAGCTGAACAGAAGTCCCACAACTCAGGATATAAAGAAGAAGCCACATTGAGACTGGTTAGGAGGAATAGAAACCTGGAAAGGAATGGTCCCACATCCACATATGGTGGACAAAAATTAGGAGGGATGCCCTGGCTGGTGTGGCCCAGTGGACTGAGTACTAGCCTGCAAACCAAAAGGTTGACAGTTTGATTCCCAGTCAGGGCACATGCCTGGGTTGCAGGCCAGATCCCCAATTGTAGGTGTGCAAAAGGCAACCAATTGATATTTCTCTCCCTCTCTTTCTCCCTCCTTTCCCCTCTCTATGAAAATAAGTAAAGAAAATCCTTTAAAAAACATTTTAAAAAATTGGGAGGGATATTTTGGCTGCAGAACCCCCCACTAAGGAGTGAGGGGTCCCAACCCCACATCAGGCCCTATCAGCCCAGGAAGAGAAGTCCCCATAACTTTTGGCTGTAAAAACAAGCAGGAAATGAAGCTGAATGAGATAGAGGGCTTCTGGAGTCCCAGGATTTCCTCTTAAAGGGCCCATGCATAGACTTACTTGGACTTACTCCATTACTTCCAGCACTGGGGCACCTGCAGCTTGAAAAGCATCAGAGACATACAGGGAGGAACTAAAGTGTCTAGCATCAGAGCAAGAGCTGGGGGTAGCTTTCCCTCAGACAGAAGTGCTGACAGAGGCCATTGTTCCTTTCTGAGCCCTCCCTGCACAGAGCCAGCAGGAAGGTGCCATATCGGAATCTCCATCAACCTGGCTAACGCTATTCCCCTTGGCCCCGGTGATTCCCTGAGACCCTGCCCTACCCAACTTACAAGCCCACCTAAGCTGTTTCCAGTAGCTCTTCCATATAAATATCCTGCTTTGGCTCATTCTTCACACTTTCCTAAAATCTGTCAAACAAGCAGCACCTGGTCTCAGCATGTCCCGTATCTCTCACTAAGTGACCTCAGGCCCAGCATTAGCAAAAGCCAGCCTTGGTTCACAGGTTTGCCTCTCCTGGGCACATCCAAGCCCAGCACAAGTAGCAACTATCCTTATATCACTTTGTAGCCCATGCTGGGTGGCCCCATGCTGAAGATAGGTGGTGGCTGACTTTGGCCTGCACTTCCTGGGAGGCCCCAGAGCCAGCACAACTAGTAGACAGCTCCAAATCACATGAAAATACCAATTAAACACCTTGACAAGCAACCCACTCAAGGGGTAAACTCAGTGGGTACCAGAGCCCCACTGAAGTAAGTCCTGTTCTGTGGGGTAGATCCCTGCAAAGCTGATCCTCCATGGTGGTCACAGCTAGTCCCGTAGCCTACTGGCTTGGAGGGAAATCCCTCCCATTGATGTGCCAACAGTAATCAAGGCTCGACTACAAGAGGAGGGTATACACAGCCCACACAGGGAGTAAGGGGCACATCTGGAGTACCCAGCTTGGATGATCAGGGAGGCTGTACCCACTGGACCCTACAGGATACCTGCTATGTAAGGCCACTTTACCAACCCTGGGAGGCATAGAAGCTCTATCTAATGCATAGAAACACAGGGAGACTGCCAAAATGAGGAGGAAAAGAAATATGTCCCAAAGGAAAGAATGGAACAAAACTCCAGGAAAAGAATTAAACATAATGGAGACAAACAATCTACTAGGTGCAGAATTCAAAACATTAGTTATAAAAATGCTCAATGAATTTGGGGAAGAGTAAATGAACTTAGTGAAAACTTCAACAAATAGATAGGAAACATAATAATGGAACTAGAAAACATAAAAGAACCAGTCAGAAATGAAGGATACATTAAGTGAAATTAAGAATATGTCACAGAAAATTAACAGTGGAGTAGATGAAGAAGAGATTCAAACCAGCAATTTGGGAGGTAAGGAAGCAGAAAACACCCAATCAACAAAAGGAAAAAGAATCCAAAAAAATGAGAATAGTATAAGGAACCTCTAAGACAACTTGAAACATACCAACACTTGCATCATGGAGGAGTCAGAAGGTAAAGAGAGAGAGCAAGGAATTGAATACCTACATGAAAAAAATAATGAAAGAAAACTTCCCTAACCTGGGGAAGGAAATAGACATGTAAGTCCAGGAAACACAAACAGTCCCAAACAAGATGAATCCAAAGAACCCCACACCAAGAAACATCATAATTAAAATGCCAAAAATTAAGGACAAAGAGAGAATCTTAAAAGCATCAAGAGATGCTTTTAAGCATCTGTAAAAACGGTTACCTACAAAGGAGCGCCCATAAGACTAACAATCAATTTCTCAACAGAAACTTTGCAGGCCAGAAGGGATTGGCAAGAAATATTCAAAGTGCTAAAAAGCAAGGACATGCAACTGAGAGTAATCTACCCAGCAAAGCTATCATTTAGAATCAAAGAGCTTCCCAGACAAGGAAAAGCTAAAGGAGTTCATCACCACCAAACCAGTATTGTATGAAATGTGAAAGGGTCTTCTTTAAGAAGAAAAAAAAGGTCAAGATTATGAACGATAAAAGGACAATAAATACAGATCTACCAACAAGTGAATCCAAAAATAAAATAAATAAAACAAACAAAGAAACAGAAGAGAAACAGACTCAAAGATACACAGAACATTTTGACAGTTGCCTAATGGGAGGGATTTGGGAGCATGGGAGAAAAAAGCTGAAAGGATTTAGAAGTATAAATTGGTAGTTACAGAAGAGTCACAGTGATATAAAGTACAACATAGGGAAAATAGTCATTGGTAATATCATAATAACCATGTATGGTGTCAGATAGGTACCTGATTTATTGGGATGGTCACTTAGTAAGTTATATAATGTCTAATCACTGGTATGTACACCTTAAGCTAATATAATATTGTTTGTCAATTGTAATTAAAATTAAAAATTATTTAAAGTAAAAAATATAAAATCTTTCCACAAAGGAATTCCAGATGCAGTTTCATTCCACAGATGAATTCTTCCATTAACAAAGAAGAAATACTAATACTAAGAAAACTTCTCTCAGAAAAGATAATCTATTAAAAAAAAAAAGCAAATTTAGCTCTGACTGATGTGGCTCACTGGATTGAGCACTGGCCTGCAAACCAAAGGGTCACTGGTTTGATTCCCCGTCAGGGCACATGCCTGGGTTGCAGGCCAGGTCCCCAGTGGGGGTGCGTGAGAGGCAACCACGCATTGATGTTTCTCTTTCTCCCTCCCTTCCTCTCTCTCTAAAAAATAAATAAGTAAAATCTGTTTTTAAAAAGGTAAATTAATCATGTTTACCAGAAAACAAGGTCAATGTACAAAAAAAAATACCAAAAATAAACTATTAGAAAATGAGATTTGAAAAATTGTACAATAGTAGCTCTCACCTTTCCCCCTTCCAATGGATCTCAGATTTGAGTTTTTTAAAAATAATCATCCAACATTGAATTTAACACTTTGGAGGAAGTCTTCATAAGAGATGGTCTATACTTATATAGTTGGACAATAGGACTCAATTTTCTCCAACAAACATGAATATACACATGTCTTCCTTTTAGACAGGCTATCAGAACAAGCCTTCAGAACAACTTTTAGACAGGCCATTGGAACAATTTTCCTGGTGCTCAGCTGCAGGGAAAGTCAATGTCCCAGGAGCCACAATAGTTCCAGGTACGTCTGCCTAAGTTCTGTGGAAGAAGGAAGGAAGCTAAGTCACACAGCTGATATAATCCACCAGCTCACCCTCAGTTTACTTTCAGGTGCCTCTTGTTTTCAAGGGACACTGACCCTATAAGGGGACCTACCTTGCACCTGGCTAGAGAATCTCCCAGAAATGTAGGCAAAAAGGTAAGGGCCAGAGGCCAAGAAGCCTGACTGGTGATCCTCGGAGTTTGATATTGAGCCTGTTGAGCCTAAAGACTGTTAACACTTCCCTTCCACTACTGCATTGATGATTGTTTGGGAAAATGATTATGACAAGTGTTGCAATGGGTTGTTAATGCCCTTAATATATAAGGAACATACAAATATCAATCCAAAAGACTGCTGAGGCCCAAAATGCAAATGGGCAACAATCCTGAACATAATTTACAGGAAAAAAATATCAATACTAATGTCCAATAACTATCTGAAAAGTGCTTGCCTAGGGTAGAAATCAAAACAAGGCTAACGAGGCTAATTCTAAACTAACTGCTATAAAAATACAAATGCTATGAGGATGGGGGTTAATATGTCCTAGCCCACCTCATGTCTAAATAAATCAAAACACCTTTTACTTGAAACAAATACAGGCTCCAGCTACAGCAAGAAGGAAGATTACTATCTTCCTTTATGCTGTTGACCTGGCTCTTCTATCATGATTCAGGAATGACCTTAACAGGGATGTAAATCTACTGGCAAACTATATTAGAAAAAAGAGTTTTGGTAGAATATATTTCAGCATTCAGATTGACAACATACTCACAATATACCCCTTCAATCCACACACACAATCACTCTCGCACACGTGCACACATACTTCCTGAAACTCATTTATTTTCAAAAATTTTCAAAGCATACCACCTCTTAATCCTCTAACTTCTTTTTGACCACTTTCCACTTGTCAGCTAGTTTTCCTGTTTGCCCTATAAACATCCTGAAAGGTTTGCATCCTTGGCTTTCTTCTCTTTAGGTTATATACCTTTTTGCTTGGTGGTCTCAGATTCTACCATTGCTTCAAGAACTGTCTCTATACTAACAACTTCCAAATCTGTATCACCAAACCTGTGTGAACTTTCCTCACAAATTCTAGATCAATAGTTCTCATATTGACTTCAAATGCACACATCTAAAGTGGAATTTTCCTTTCTTACTCCATTTCACCTACTTTTTGTCCTGTGTTTATTCATTCATTCATTCACTCATTCAACAAATAGTTTCCAAGTGCCAGCCATTATTGACCCTTCATTCTTCCAAGTTAGAGAGAATCAACCTTCATTATTCTCAGCCCTTCTCCTGCTCGGGTCAACTTTGTATTCTAACTCTGATCTCTTGGAGTGAGCTCTTTTCTTCATCCCTACTAACTCTTTAGCCTCAGTTCCCATCATCTCTCACCAGGATGCTTGCAGCAACCTCCTGTATGTTTTCCCTGCCAGTGAAGTCAGTCTGTTTACCACAGTGTTGGCAGAGTTAGCTTCCTAAAAAATAAATCATGTCATGTCACCTCATGTTCTTAAAAGCCTCATAGCCCATAGCGGTGATGGGGTATGTGGACCAAATGCACTGGAATCAGCTGGGGAGCTCATTAAGCCGTCACTTCCTAAGCCCTAGACCTATTGCATCCATCTCCTTAGAAAAGAAGCCTAGGAATACCTATTTTTAATGAGCTCTCCGGGTGATTTTTGTGCCTACTAAAGGTGAAGACCCACTGACCTACACAAGAGAATCCAAGATCCTTAGACAGAAATACAAGGTTCTTCACTGACTGGGCCCAGCTGGTAACAGTTTCCTCCACTTCTACTGTGCACCCTACATGCAACTCCCGCTGAATCTCTCGCTCTTGTCCAGACACTTCAGGACCTCCCATACCTCCATGTCCTTCTCTACACACAACTCCTCTGCCTCCTTCTCCTAGCAAAAACTAGTCTACCTTCTTTTGAGAATCATCCCCTGACCACCACCCCATCCTTCATCAGAATTGTCTCTCCCTCATTTATCCATAGCCCTTTCCTCTTACCTACATCATGGCCAGGCACTAGTCCCATTGAATCAGCCTTCATAACCGTGTGACCCAAATCTTTATAATAAGTCTTATTTATTAGTTTGCTTGTTTGTTTGTTTGTTTATATACACATCTTATGGGTTCTCTGGAGAACCCTGAATAAAATAGTCACCAATTGGCCATTTGAAAAATGTTTCTATCTTAGCCCCCATTGAAAACCTTGTCCAAAATAAAAAGACAACCCACAGAATGGGAGAACATATTTGCTGATACATTTGATAAGGGGTTAATATCCAAAATTTATAAAGTACTTACAAATCTCAACCTCCCAAAATCAAACAATCCAATCAAAAAATAGGCAAAGGACCTGAACAGACACTTTCCAAAGAGGACACACAGTTGGCAAATAGACGTATGAAAAGATGCTCAACCTCACTAATCATCAGAGAAAGCAAATAAAAACCACAATGAGATACTATCTCACACCTATCAGAATGGCTATCATCAATAATCAACAAACAAATGTTGGTGAGGGTGTAGAGAAAGGGGAACACTTTTGCACTGTTGGTGGGAATGCAGACTGGTGCAGCCACTGTGGAAAGCAGTATGGGGATACCTCAAAAAATTAAAAATGGATCTGCCTTTTGACCCAGCTATCCCACTTCTGGGAATATATCCGAAGGAACCCAAAACACTAATTCAAAAGAACATAAGCACCCCTATGTTCATTGTAGCATTATTTACAATCACCAAGATATAGAAGAAACCCAAGTGTCCATCAATAGATGAGTGGATAAAACAACTATGGAACATTTACATGATGAAATTTTACTCAACCGTAAAAAAGAAAATTTTACCCTTTGCAACAGTATGGATGGACCTGGAGAACATTATGCTAAGCGAAATAAGTCAATCAGAGAAAGACAAATACCATATGATTTCACTCACGTGTGGAATCTAATGAACAAACTGAAGAACTAACAAGCAAAACAGAGACAGACTCATAGATGGAGAACAGATGACAGCTAGTGGGGTGGGGGACGTTAGGGAGTGGAGGGATTGAGCAAAAAGGAAAAAGGACTCATGGACATGGACAACAGAGTGGTGACTGCTGGGGGGAGTGGGGAATAAAGGGACTAAATGGTAATGGAAAAAACATAATAAAGATTTTAAAAAATTTTAAAGCCTTGTCCGTTATGTTCAATGCTCCTGTGAAACAGTGATAGACACAACTTGAGTGTATTGCTGATGCCCAAATGTGCATCACTTTCCTGTGTTCTAAACTCACAGATCCAACTGTCCACTTCAGTTCTCAACTGAATTATCTCATAAGTACCTCACATTGAGCACATCCAAAATGGAACTCCTGGTTTTCCTCTCCAAACCAGCTTATGCCCAGTCTTCACTATCTCAAAAGATGGATCGCCATTCACCCATTTGCTCAAGACAAAAACCTACAGCAATCTCAATTCCTCTCCCTCATTTTCCTTAGTCAGCTAATCAGCAGGTCTTTCTGATTCTGCTTCAGTCTGAACACTTAACACCATCTCCACCAGCTTCTTCCTGGACCAGCCACCATCATCTGCCACCCCGACCTTTGCAATAGCCTCCCCCCAGTCTCCCTGCTTTCACTCTTATCTCCTGTTTTTCTCCATATAGTAGCTAGGGAGTATTATAATCAGACATTTTATTTTTTTGAGATTTTATTTATTTATTTTTAGAGAGAGGGGAATGGAGGGAGAAAGAGAGGGAGAGAAACATCCATGTGCGAGAGATACATCAATCAGTTGCCCTTACACACCCTCAACCAGAGACCTGGCCAGCAACCCAGGCATATACCCTGACTGGAAATCAAACTGGAAACCTTTTGGTTGGCAGGTCAGTACTCAATCCACAGAGCCACACCAGCCAGGGCTATAATTAGACATTTTAAAAGGTGACAAAACTGCCTGCTCAAAATTTCCAACAGTTCCCCAATCACACTTGGGGGAAAATTCCAGATCTCTACAAAGCCGTACAAGGCTACCTTCTCTCCATGCTTCTCCTGCCAGTCCCTTGTCACTCAAACCCACCACTGTTGTATCCTCCCAGCTATATGCAAGCCTTCTCCAGTATTGCTGGATGTTCCTCAAACGTATCGTGTTTCCTCCTACCTCTGGGGTTGGAGCTTGCTGTTCCCTCTCCTGAAATGCTCTTTGCATGGCTCACCCCCTCTTATCATTCAGGTACCTGCTCAGATGTTACCACCTCAGAGAGGCCTTTCGTCGGCCTCTCCAGCATTCTCTATCCCATCAATTCACTTTATTTGCCTTCAGACCACTCATTACCAACTGATGTTACTCTATTTACCAACTTGTTTGGCTTTCTCTCTCTCTCTGCTAAACTATAAGCCTCATAAGGGCAGAAAATTTTCCTTGTAAACCTTCAGATACATGAAACGTACATAGTATGTGTGCAGTAACTAAATGAACCAATGGGTTCTTCCTAGTATGTAGTGCCAAAAATTCAGTGTTTACCCACTGATATGTATCCTCTTATAAAACATGGAAATTATATAATTCATCATGTTTCCCTTTTTTCTAAACTTCCAGGAACCCAATTCTAAATTTTGTATTCAAGGAGGTGGGGGAGGTAGAGGAGAGGGGGGCTACATGGTGATAGGAGAAGACTTGACTTGGGGCGATGAACACAAAACACAATATACAAATGAGGTACAATAGAATTATACACTGGAAACCTATATAATTTTATTAACAAATGTCACCCCAACAAATTCAACTTAAAAAAAAGAATAAAATAAATGTTGTACTCAAGCCCAACAACCTACCTTAAATTGGGTTTCCTTTATAATTATTTCTCTACTACATGGCTCTTGGTCTTTTATTGTTATTATAACATTGTATAGAGCAATCTTTTATTGTGAGCCACTTCAATTCCTTAATCTAGGTGGACTATAAAAATTAATACATATTTATTTTTGTTCTGTTATTAATTCATGGATGTTAACATTGTCTCTCTAATGTGACTAAGCTCCTTGAAAGCAGGCCTTCATACAAGGTGGGGGCAAAAGGTAGGTTTACAATTGTGAGTATGTAAAGTATAGTTTATTCTTGCATTATTATTATTATTTATTAATTATTGTATTATTTTCCATATGAATAACTGAAGACCTACTTTTGCCCCACCCTGTATAATGGCCCTTCATATTTCCTCAAGCACATTTCAAGGGGCAGAACTTAATATATTTGCTCAATAACGTTCTTAAAATACTGATTTCATTGGTGGTTAGTTGATCAAAGGCATAACCACATTTGGTTACAAGTGAATAAGCAGGGTCTAGAGAACGTTGTCATCTCCCTTTCAAAAAGTGGACACAGAATTGTTAGACGCGAGAGAGCAGGAGTTACCTGCATAGAAAAGTGAGCTTGACTTGGTGAGGAAAACAGGGAGAATATCACAGGCACAGCTAAGACTGCTGCAAAGCTTAGTGGCAGAAAACCTAGAAGGGGCCAAAGGTTCTCCAAGAAAATGCTCCTGGAAAAACTGATAGACAGAAAGTAAAATAGGGGGAGAAAATAGTTTGAGGCTACCTGGAGGAGAGCCTTGAAGAAGGGTGAAGCTATTGATCCAAATCTTGCCAGAGAGATATGAACAACCTTTGGAAGGGTGATTGGGCTTTGTCATGAACACTGAGGATTGCCTGAAAGTGAGGATGCTAAAGGTGGGAACTAAACTAAGTTCAGAAAGACAAGATAGGAGAAAAAGAGAGGGAGAGGGGTAAGTTCTGGTAGAAACCTTGCTGGACTACCCTTTCACCATTAGTTCTTGACATTCAGCAAAAAGTCCAGCAGCAATCTTTTCTTTTAAAGGATTGTATTTTTTTAAGCTTTTATTTATTTATTTTTAGACAGAGGGGAAGGGAGGGAGAAAGAGAGGGGGAGAAACATCAGTGCATGGTTGCCTCTCAAACACCCCCTACTGGGGACCTGGCCCCACAACCCAGGCATGTGCCCTGACTGGGAATCGAACCAGCAAAAGCCACACCAGCCAGGGTACCCAGCAGCAACCTTAAAGGCCAGCACTAATCATGAAGGCCAGCAGGCAGGAGAGGATGTTGACATAGTGGGGGCAGCAGTTGTCCCCACTGGCATCTTTACAGCTGGTTGACTGCTCCACAGTTTCACAAAACTCTTTGGCAGAGCTGCAGTGCTAGACAAGCACAAGGTTTTGAGTTAGTTTCTGTAGGTGTTTCCCCACCCCTACATGCCCCGTGAATCCGCAAGTTGCGTACCTCACACCAGGAGAGGGAAACAGGATGGACGAGCAAAAGCAAGTGAACACAGCAGACACCCCTCATCCACAGTCACTCTTTCAGCATCCAGAGCCTCCTACTGGACACTTTGCTCAGACATTAATGTCTAATAGAGGCCCAGAAACAGCAGGGACAAAATGTGACATTTCATCTGAAAACTGTGCAAAATAACTGCATGTTAGTGATATAATGTGCCAGGGTTTTTGTGAAGGGTTTTAGTTCACTCAGAGCACAGCTCTCCATTACTGAGACACCTACCTATTCCAGAGCGGGAAACAGATGGTAGGGTGAGTTTTAACACGTGAGGGAGAGCACTTTTGCTCAGAGGACTTTAGCCTAACTTTGGACCTAGAACCACTGACATCTTCAAAACCCCTAGTGAGCATTAATTAAGTGACGCTTATTAACCCCACCAAGAGATTAGGCTACTCTGATGCACAAGCTGAGAGGTCACTCGTAAATCTAGTTGGTTCAGGCAGGACAAAGGGAATAAACTCACAATAAATCTTGAAAAATGTGCATCTAGTGCAGCTGCAACTGTCATGTCCTTCCCATCTAGCTCACCAAGTCAGGTTCTCTTTACCCACTAACACCTTCCACTCCCTTCTTCTCTATAGTTGTAGATGAACAGCCACGTCTATGCAAGATCCCCTCCATCATCAAAGCGCATGTTCATTGAATGTTCCTGGGTTCCTGTGTTCCGAGCACTATGTTTACATTTCCATCTCATATAAGCATCCCAACAGCCCTGCAAGTTAAGTACCACTATTACCCCATTTCACAGATGAGTAAATTCATCAAGGTTAAGCCCTTACCCAGCTGGTGGAGCCAGCCTTGGACCTAAAGTATTCTGACTCAAGAGCTCCCCTTCTTAGCCTTTAAGCTACACTGTCTCCCACAGGATGGCACAGGGTTGATGGGATAGATGCCAAAATGAGGCACATCATCCCACACAACCACTTTCCTGGAAGAGAAAGAGGTGGTTGCAACTGACCAGGGGAAATGGATTTCCAAGTCAGAGACAGAGAAGATGGGTGCATTTAAAACTCAGAGAATATAATAACTCTGAATACAAGTGGCTTTGTTTGCTAAATTAACCTGGTATTGGCTGAAATTACAGTAATTCAGCAATCACTTTCATTTTAAGCTAGTTTATAATATTTGAAGTTTCTTCTTAACAAACAAACATGAGCCCTGTCTGGTGTGGCTCAGTTGGTTGGGTGTCATTCCACAGAGCAAAAGGTCGCCTATTCAGTTCCCAGTCAGGACACATGCCTCGATTGCAGGATCGGTCCCCAGCCAGGGCACATACAAGAGGCAACCGATCGATGTTTCTCTCCCTCTCTTTCACACTGCCTTCCCCTCTCTCTAAAAATAAATAAAATCTTTTTCTAAAAATCCATGAAGCTCAAGAGAACATTTTTCAAACGATTCTGGAGAGATGAAACATTGGAAAATCTATCAATTGATACTTCTAAAACTAAAACTCTAAGCTCTGGGTCTCAGCTTCCTACAGAATACCCCCCCACACACACACACACACACTCCAAGAGCACACACATACTAAACAAAAAACACACACAACATAAACACATACAACACGCACAATACACAGCACAAACCACACATATACCACACACTACACACACATATCAGAGCACACACAGATTCATCATCAAAAAATATACCATAAATATACACACATACACCACACTCCTACCACACACACACATATATGCCACCAAACACCCATGCCACACAAACCGCACAGATAGCACACACACACTAACAGCAACATGCGTCGCCTTTACTTTTAATCCCTTCTCTGCATCCATTTATGGTGTAATTTCACCTTTTATTTTCAATGTGAAGACTACAGCTCTCTAGGGGCAATTGTTTTAAACTTGAGAATGCCTGAATTAAATGACAATTTAAGTTAATTTTTAACAATCAAAAATGCAGTTTATGTTAACAAAAAAAGTATGGGGCTTCAAAAAATCATACTCTTAAGCTTACTAAATCACTGCAATTTTAAAATCTTGAATCTGCCATTAGGGGAAGAAAGGAAATCTATTTTGTAATCTGGCACATTCTCACATTGACTTTCTTACTATGACTCATGCCATAGATGCCTTGTGCAAATGGAAAAGAAAATAACCGGACTGGTATGTGAGAAGAGTTTCAGTGAAGGGGGAGAAGCTGTTCAGGAAGGTGAATCAAGCACTTCCCAGCCTTCGCTGACTTGGGGCTCCTGGGACCACCCAGATCATGTTTAAAATATATATATATTTCTTTTTATTTATATACATATACATAAATTCTCATGGTTGGGAAGAGCTTCATAGGACACTAGTGGAGAATAAGAGACATTTATTAAACCTGTCCTGACCAACACTTCCTGTGTGCACTGTAAAACAATCTCAGCCTAACAGCCTATCTTCTAGTTCTTTATTTTCAAGATTTTATTTATTTGCTTTTAGAGAGAGAAGGGAGGGAGAAAGAGAGCTAGAGAAATATCAGTGTGTGGTTGCCTCTCACGCACCCCCCACTGGGGACCTGGCCCACAACCCCAGTACGGACCCGGACTGGGAATCAAGTAAACAACCCTTTGGTTTGCAGGCTGGCGCTTAATCCACTGAGCCACGCTGGCCAGGGCTAGCTATTAGTTCTTTTATTCTCCCAATTTAAAACCTTTTGTCTAAATGTGATTGGCCATAACTGCTTTCAAGCCTACAGCTCGGGAGGGTGAATAAAAGGAAAAAACGGAAGAGTCAACAAATTTAATTAATGGGAAATGAGGCTGAGTGGGTTCCTCCAGGACTGGGTTTTTCAAAGGAGGGGGGCGGTAGAGAAGAGGGCAGGAAGAGCACAGGGTTGACGAAGGTGGGTCATGCACATGATTCAGAACTGCGTGCCCAATTCTCAGTATAATATGTGCCAGATAAGTTCATTGAATCTGTTTTGTACAGTGCCTTAGTGAGATCGGTTTACACTGCAATTTGGGATTATCCGTGACCACCTGATTATCTCACCCTGTTACTCATCGCATTGTGTTTACGTTCCAGGGGGCAAAACTGTCAAGACTTCTTTTCTTCTTAACCTACTAACAGAAGAAATCAGGTGTACGTTTTAATATAAATGTTGATTACAATTCACCTTTAAGAAAGGTCTTAGAAGTTTATTGTGAATCATTTACAACACTGAACAATATTAAAGCCACTCATTATGCTCCTTCATAGAAAAACCACTATGGTTTTTTAATGTTTTAAATATTTATAAAATAATATAAATATTTTTAATTTTTAAATGAATAACAATATTGTAATTAATCTAAATATTTCATAATAAGTGTGAGAGGCAGCAATTTTTTAAAAAGAGTTTATTGTGTGCACAGGAAAGAACCAACAGAATATTTTTAGTACAAGAAAAATCCTTATCTTCTCCCTGGGTGTCAGAAGCTGGAGAGCAGATAGTTCAATCAAAGAAAATGCATTTGTCTTCAAAACTTGTCTTGAATCTCAAAATCTAGCTAACAAGCACTTTACTGATAAGTTGACTTCCTTTATTAAAGAATTGCACTTCTGTTCTTATAATTATCTTTCTAAAAATGAAAGTTTTAAAAGATGTTATTTCTTTATTTTTAGAGAGATAGGAAGAGAAAGAGACAGACAGGGAGAGAAACATTGTTGTGCAAGAAAGAAACAGTTGCTTCTCACAAGCCCCCAACCAAGGACCTGGCCCACAACCCAGGCATGTGCCTTGACTGGCAATTGAACCAGCAACTTTTTGGTTCACAGGCCAGTGCCCAATCCACTGAGCCACACCAGCCATGGCTAAAAAAAAGGATTTATGTGATTTTTCTTTACTCAAGTTGACGTAATTTGAAAATAACACATTTTGAAGGTACAGCTAATTTCCATGATCTGTCATCTATTACAGAGCATTGAACTTTGGGAACAATTTCCTTCATTTAAGAAAGTTTACACATCCCTGAACAGAAAAACAGAAAATGAAAAATCAAGCCCCTCATAAGTTTTAAAATCAAGACAGGGATATCCAATATTACAGCTATTATTTAATGTTGCCTTTTGAGGATTTTGGCAAGTGGAGGTGAGGAGAAGGCAATAAAAAGAAACAAATATAACAATCAGAAAGGAGAAAGAATTATCACTTGATGTCTATCTGAAAACTTCAGGATATCAATTGCCAAACTATCAGAACATTCACTAAGGGGTAGTTACAGAATAACTAATTTTGGTTGTTTCTATTGTCCTATATATTACTAATTACTGCTTTTCTATATATTAGCAATAAGCCAAAATTATAATAATAAAAATAAAAATCCCACTCTAATAGCAACAGGATCTCTTTACATATAATGAGTAACCTCTAAGATAAACAAGAGATGTGGAGGATATAGATTGAGAGAAAATTATAAAACTGCTGTAAGACATAAAGGAAGATTTGAATCAAATGGTTTTAATCAAAAACCATTTCAAGTCAAAAGTTGTACAACTGAAGACCACCCAGACCCAAGGATACCGCATTTAAGGCCAAGGCCAAAACCAAACCTAGAAAAATAGACTTCCTGCAGGATTCTAGTCATCAGTCATTGGATAATAGGAAGACACTATTCCAAAAGACATCACCAAATCCATTTGTCACCATGTTTTAACAGTAAAGAGATTTCATACAAAAACATACGAACTCCCTGGTCATGTGGTTCAGTTGGTTGGAGTATCAGCCAGTACACCAAGAGGTTGTGTGTTCAATTCCTAGTAGGAGTATGTCCAGGAGGCAACTAATCATTTTTTCTCTCATACATTGATGTTTCTCTTTCTTTCTCTCCCTCAGCTGCCTTCCTCTCTCTACAAAATCAATAAATATGTCCTTGCATGAGGATTAAATACATGTATATATGTATCTCAAAAGAAACCTTGCAGACAAGAAGGGGCTGGAAAGAAGTATTCAAAGTTATGAAAAGCAAGGACTTATATCCAAGATTATTCTATTCAGAAAAGCTCTCATTTAGAATGAAGGGCAGATAAAGTGCTTCCCAGATAAGGTCAAGTTAAAGGAATTTATCATCACCAAGCCCTTATTATGTGAAATGTTAAAGGTACTTATCTAAGAAAAAGATCATCAAAAATATAAAATAAAATGACAACAAACTTACAACTATCAACAACTGAACCTAAAAAAAAAAAACAACAACAACAACAAACAGAGCAAACTAAGCAAACAGCTAGAACAGGAACAGAATCACAGAAATGGAGATCATATGGACCATTATCAGGGAGGGGGAGGGGTGAATGAGGACGAGGAGGGGGTGAATGAGGGGGAAAGGTACAAAGAATAAGAAGCATAAATGGCAGATACAAAATAGACAGGGGGAGGTTAAGAATAATATAGGAAATAGAGAAGCCAAAGAACTTACATGTGTGACCCATAGACGTGAACTAAGCGGGGAGATGCTGGTGGGAGGGGGGTGCAGGGCAGAGGGGACTAAAGAGGAGAAAAAAATGGGACAACCACAATAGCATAATCAATAAAATATATTTTAAAAGAAAGAAAGAATGGACAACTGGGTTTACTTAAAAGGCAAAGAAGGAGCTAGCTGCCCAATTAACTTCTTCATCTAACTGGAGCTTGCCTTTTAAATATTTAATTTCTAGATTTTACACTCTTTGATGAAACTTTTCCTAAACTACATAACAATTTTACTGTTTTAGAAGAGTGGGCAATAATGAGATTCATCCTGTGGCTCAGGACCTTCATTATGAAGATCGGCTGTGTTCCAGGAACTGCCTGCAGGAACTCTTGAGGAACTGCTGATCCTTTCCCTCTAAAAGACTCTGGATCACTCTCTTTTTTTGTAAACCATCAGGTCTTTTGACATTTTTTTCTCTGAATCTTTCCTCAGGGTAGAGTGACAACTGTCACTTTCTGCTGCTGTCATTACCCAGGCTTCTAGCAGTTCATTCCCCATGAATACCTTGCTTCTACTAAGGGTTTACATTAAGGTATAAAAATTGTGTGTAAAGGAAAAGCAAAAACTGGCCCACTTCTCAGTAAAGAGTGTAAACTTCTATTTCTATCACCTGGGCTTACTAGCATTCACTTTGATTATCCAAAATCCTTCTTAAATGTTTTGCTCCCAAGTTTTTACGACTTTCAGAAGTTGCAACTAACCATTTATGTTGATGTAGCTATGATCCTAGGAAAGAGAAGAAAATTCTGCCTCAAAGAGAATGACTTTACAAAGAATTCTAAAATATAACTAGAATAACAACTAATAAGAAAAGAGGTCTGCAACATATTGTGAGGTAGAAAAAAGCAAACTAGAAAATGGTATTTATGGTGTAATCCCATTTTTGTAAAAAAGAGGAAGAAGCACATGTTTGTATGTGCATAGAAAAAATCCAAAGAAAGCAGGAGTAGTTATCTCTAGGTATAGGATTACTGAAAATTTTTACTTACAATGTCATTTATTTGTGTGTTTGACTATTGTATAAAAGTATGGGTTTTTCTAAGCATAAAAACCAATAAAGACTTAAGAATATAATTCATGCTGTCTTTTCAGAGTATAAGCTCCTTAAAGACATGGATGACAGATGAGCATTCTCCTACATACTGCCTGCTGCCACAAATAAGGGGATTCTTAATAAACACTGATTTTTATAGACCAAAAAAAAAGAACTCCGAGTCAATCTCATAGACAGGGTAAGTTCCAGGAACGTAGTGATGACTTACCCTTTGGAAGACTTCTGCCCGGAAATCTGTGGGAGACCATACTAAGCAGAGTTTCAAGAGCCCATCAAAGCCCTGGCAAGCTTGTGATAACAAGAGCTACACTCTAACCTATTAGAATTATGATGAAAATGTACTTAACGAGGGTACTTCTGTATAACTACACTATCGTAAAAAGCTTTTCAGAATCTACTTCACTTCCCTGACAAATACGTGGACAATTTAGTGTGGGAAACCAACGTATGTAGAGCAGGTTTTCATCTCCTGGTGTACTCTGAGGGGATCCTATGAGATGCCATCTGCCCAGCATTTTCTCTACTCTGCATTAAAATATATAAAATGTGTACAAGGATTAAGACATGGCCTCCAGAATACACCAGTTTAAATAAAAATACATTTATTGGAAAAGTAACGTATCAGTTAACTATACATTAAGCCACAAAAGTGCTTTACAGATGATTACCCTAAAACTATGGGGCATGCAACAGGAAGCATTTTTTCTCACGTACATAAGTCTGCAGAAGTTGGTGGGGGTAGCTCTGCTCCATATGTCATCATTCTTCTGGAAATAGTGGAGAACCCAGGATGAGTTCATGGCAATGCAGAAGTACAAGAGGGCAAACCGAAACACATGGGTATATCTGAAGCCTTTGCTGTTGTCATGTCCACTAACGTCCCATTGGCCAAAGCAAATCATATGGCCTATCCCAACAGCAGTAGGACTGAAAATATACTCCATATCTAGTGAGAGGAACCACAAAGTCATATGGCAAAGAGTTGGAACACAGGGGTGGATTGAAGAATTGGGAACAATAATGCAATCTTCCAAAACTAACACAAACTCATTGTTAACCAATAACACAGTCATATATCTGTTTTCAGACTTAGTTGGTTTTGAAAGGAGGACGCTAGGGAAACAGAACAGAAGGAAAGGGGAGAAGTGGGAACTAGAAAAGTGTAGCATTTTAGACATTTCCTAGAACGGAAGAAGGGCTAGAGGAGTTGCCACAACAGAGGTCCCTGGAAGACGACATAAGGAAGCAGAACACCCTCATGAATGACATTCACTAATGAAAATTCAGGAATATAGAAAAACAATACAAGGCAGCAGGAAGAGATAAATATAAGAAAGGTAAAAGAAAATCCCAGAGAATAACAATTTTTAAGAAAACTTCACAGAGAAATGAACTGTTCAAACATAACATGTTTCTGCATTTGAAATTGGCATTTCTTGTATCCCTGATCTATTACCTATGGTTTACGGTTTATAATCTGAAAGAGGTTGCAAACCCCTATGAGAACTTCTCTATTTCAAAAAAAGTGTGTGTGTGCAGAATTAATTTTTCAAACCAGGCAGATCAGAAACTTCCTAGAATTTGATCACAACACTGAAAATGGTAGGTGCCGCACTCATCCTTCTCGTTGCCCTGAAGAGGCTGTCTCATGGTTACTGCTCCCAGGTTCTGAGAGCTGCTCCATCTTCCTGAATGCTCTGAAGCTGCCCTCTTCCACGTTCCCTATGAACCCTGTGAACTACCCTTTGATCCTACCAATATATGTATTTTTTGTCTAAATGAGTCAAAATTGGTTTCTGTTGTTCTCAATCAAAGAATTGTGTCAGGTGTATAAGTCCCTTTCTTTTTTTATCCTCCAAGGAGATGAGAGAGAGAGAGAGAGAGAGAGAGAGAGAGAGAGAGAGAGAGATCTTAAAGCAAATAACAAAGCATGCCATCACTCAAGAATCTAGTATCTAAAATTATTTCATGAAAATTACTGTTACTATGGCAACCTTTCAGTGTGTATTCAGCGAGTTTATAATATATTAACACTTGAATGTAACCAAATTATATTGGCTTATTCGGCCTTGATTCTTTTTTAAATGTTTTTGTCTCATAAAAGTTATCAGAGCTTCTAGTTCAAGATGGATGACTAAATGAGTAAATCTACTTTTCCCTCTAAAATTCCTATTGAAATAATAGCATAAAGAAACTCTCCACCATTCTACACACACACACTCATATAATCATTTAAAGTCCCAGCTCCCGACCCTGACTGGTGTGACTCAGTGGACTGAGTGCCAGCCTGTGAACCAAGCTGTCACTGGTTCAATTCTCAGTCAGGGCACATGCTTGGGTTGTGGGCCAGGTCCCCAGTAGGGGGCGATTGAGAGGCAACCACACACCTTTCTTTCTCCCTCCCACCCCCTCTCTAAAAATAAATAAATAAAAAATAAAGTCCCAGCTCCTATTATTAGAATCTGTTCTGATGATCCAACATGGTTAATATCCCTCTCATTAACTGATACATTAAAAGCAATCAAAGTCAAAATCCTAATGAGATTTTTTTTATTTTGACAAGTTGAATAAGAAGTTCATATTGTATTTCTTGAAGAGTGACTATATTGAAGAGTGACTATAGAGGAGCCAATAAAATATGGAAAAGAACACTGATCAGACAGGTCATGACTACCGAGAAAGTGAATATGCGTGGCAGCAAAGTTGCCCAAAGAGCCCAGGGTGTGTCTACTTCTCATCCTGCTGAGCCCTACACAAGCATACACTAGCACTGCCTAATTATCTGCACCCAGGACAAGTTCAGCCAGAACTCTGGGCAGCAAATTGTCTCCAAGAATGCCATATAATTCATTCACATGCTACATGATTCTGAGATTCAGTGGCTCACTAATCCAGAGAAGAGCTTCATCCTGCCTGAAGAAACCAGTCAGGCAGTCAAGGAAGATAAATAAAAGAATAAATAAAGAGGTGAATCCACACATACTGAAGACAATGATGTTTTTACAACTACAGAGACCTTTAAAAAAAATTAAATGCAGCAATAAAGAGAAACTGATTGCACACACACAAAGTCCAAGTGATCAAAAAGATGAAGTGCAAAGAAAAAAATCTTAACTATCAAGAGCAACCCTTACAATCCCAGCATCCCACACTATGTAAGGCCTGGAAGGAGTGACACTGGGCAGCAAAGAAATGGAATAGTGATGAGTAGGAAAGAGACAAAGACACTGTGGCTAAGGAAATAGAGATGGAAGCCCACAATGGTTTGCCTCTTCTTCACAGGAGCATATGAGCTTGACTAGGTAAATAAAATGGAAGCAGGGCAGAGAAAGGAGTAAGAGTGGGAAGGAAAAGAAAAAGAAAGAGTAATGAAAACTGCAGTATGAATTGAGTAATAAACAGCTCAATAGAACTGAAATAAGAGTCCATGATGGACTAGTGTATTAACATTCAGTTCACCATAAATGGACATTTCAAGTGAAGGAGAATGATAGCTATTTTAAATGAGTTGTAGTAATTACCTAAAAATTGAAAACATAAAGATGGATCCCTACCTCATACCAAAAATTAAATGCCAAGTATAATAAAGACCTAAGGTCAAAAAACAAAAGTATTAAAGTACCAAAGAAAATATAAGAATATATGGGCAAGGAAGGCCTACTAAAAATATATATATAAAATCCAGAAACAACAAATTAAAAAAATAATGCCTGTTTCACCTAGATAATAATTTTAAACCTCTGTATGATGAGAGACACTATAAATAAAAATAAAAGATTAAAAGGTCAAAATTTATCAAGTATTTGCAATATAATCTACAAATAAGTCAAGGAGAAAAAGAAGCAACCCATTTTTTTCAAGTGCAAGGGAACATTGCCAGAGACTGTTCAATATCTCCAATTTTTATTGTGATGCTTCTATAATAATAAAAATTTTAGTTCATGTAGTTACCAAAAATAAAGATATTTCACAGCCTCCCTTAAAGCTTAGTCACCTGTAACACATGACCAAATTCTGGCTGCGGCAATATGTAAAGAAGGGTCATTAAGGAATATCCAGGAACCTTCCTAAGAAATGTTCTGCATGAGTCCTTGACTCATTTTTTCATCTTTCCCTCCATCCTGCTGCCCAGTGATGTGGACTCCAGCCAGCGGTGTCTGCGGTGTTGTGGATGTGATGAACAAATTCACATGGACTGCAGAAGTCCTGTGGAGAAAAGGTACAGCATGGCCACTCTCTGAGTGAGAGAGCACACTGACCCTTGTCTGGACAGGCTTTTATTGCTTTCTGGAAGCATTACATCAAGGAAGGTCATTATTCATTATGCTCAGGTTTACTTTAAGTGATTACTTCTTACAGATAACAAAGAAAAGAATGCTGCAAATGCAAAGGAACAATAACAGTGATTGATCTGGTTACACTCCATCCTTAGGACAGCTTAGCACAGACTTTAGGGAGTTACTCCAAAGATATACATTAAACATCTGCAGTCTTAACTCCGGGTGAGGGAGTCTTAGCAAAAGCAAGCCTCAAATCAGCCTAAGTACAATGCAGGCCTGGTCCTCCGGGGAAAGCCGATCTGTGGGCCTGGCTCCTGTGTGCCGCCTCATGCCTATCAGTTTTCTGAACCAGGACTAAGCTACATTTGCCATTGCCACGCAGACTGGTTCCCTATAGCCCAGAATGCTGATGTTTCCATCTTTGGACTTGAGCTCAAGATGAGAAGTTGTATCTTAACAGGAAGAGGGATCCCTTATCCTGTGGAAGAAAGTCAGGAATGGTATACATGTAGATGAGTGGCAGTGAGGGGGATGGAAAGTTGAACAAGATAATGCTTAATGGCTCCTTTTTGATGAAGCAAGAGAAAACGTAACTAAGAGTAAGAAAAGTGAGAACTTAAAGACAATGGCATTGACATGCTACAGTTGTTGAAAACAGACAAGTCACAGAATGAAATGATAGTGCTGAGAGGTCAGCAAGCGTTTAAGGCCGTGAAGGTATAGTGGTACCAATCTGCAAGGTTTATTGCAAGCTCTACTGATTTTTCTCTAACATTGATTAATTTACCTGATGATAGGAACAAAGGAAGCAAATTGTGGCAATGATCCAAGGTTGGGATAGAGTGGAATGGGTTTAGCAGGAGAAGAAAAATGGGTATTTGTGGGAGAATATTTTAGATTATCCAATGTGATGAAGAAGAAAGAAAGCCCAACATGGAGTTACTAAACCAGGAGAAAGTGGAAGCACCAAAGGATTGAAAATCTGACAACATTAAAAAACAGATATAGGGGAAATGAGGCTATGAAAAAGCTGGGGGCTGAGTCATTAATTCAGATTCTTGAGTTTTACTTGAGTCTTCCAAGATGAAGGTGTTCTAGAAGAAGGCAAGTTCCAGAATATGGCCATACAATAAACGGAAGTGCATCTCATAGTTAAGAGCATGTACTTTGAGCCAGAGAAAATTCCTCTCACCAGTTTTATTGTTTATCTTCACTTAACTTTGCTTTGTTATCATACATAATCCATATGAATGTGGTGCAAATTAAAAGAAATAACTTATTTAAAGAGCTTTGTTCAATTTCCAGCACATACTATGCTCTCAATAATTGCAAAGAAATAGAAAAAATACACAGGTACCCTATTATTCTACCTACTATTAATTAAGATGCATAACACATTATTGGGTAGAAAATATACTACCCTTAATATTGATGCTAATTATAAGCAAATGCCTAATAAAAACACAAGTGAAAATCCTAATCTAATTATGAGCTCTTATTTCTTTGATTAAAAATTGCTTAGAATATGAATGCATGTTATGGCGAGTAGTACTTCATGAGGATGTGCATGTTACAATTATAATTAAGTCAGCAATTACAGTACAGACTCGACCTCTTCATCTAAGCCAACATTTTGAAAAGAGGGAACAAATATTTATAAATGAAAAAGAGGCTTATTCCAGATAACAAGTAAAAAACAATTATAAGTAAACAGACAACAAAACCAGTATGCTTGGAGATGGACAAATTATTCTCAGTAAAGCTGGAAAGCACATCAAAGTTACCTAGGCAGTCAGCACATTTGGTGTCAGGAAGCTTTCCCTGCTCCATGTGCCCTTATCACACCTTTCTTACTCTGTAAATTATTGTCTGAAGTGTGAGAACTGGATATGAATATCAAAGGTACAAAATAAATCACTTCAGAGACTCAAGATGGAGATGTAGACAAATACATCTTGCCTCCTCACACAATCACAGCAAAAGTTATAACTACACTACAAAGCAGATATCACCCAGAATTGTCAGAAAATTTATCTGTATGGAAGTCCAACAACCAAGGAATTAAAGAAGTCACATTCATCCAGATGGGTGGGAAGGGTGGAGATGCGCAGAGAGGCACGGAGCCCCGGAGATGTAGAAGGGGCAGTCCCACACCCACATGTGGTGGATAAAAATCAGCTCCACACCAGACCACCCAGTCCAGGCTTCCTGTGCCAGGAATATAAGTCCCCAAAACTTCTGGCTGTAAAAAGACAAAGAGGGTTGGGCCATGGAACTCAGTGGGTACTTAAACAGCATAAAAAGACCAAGGCAAAAATGAAGGTTACACTAAGTGAAATAAAGACTGTCAGCTGATTTCTGAAAAGAAACTTTGCAAGCTAGAAGGGACTGGCAAGAAGTACTCCACGTGGTGAAAAGCAAGGACCTACCACCTAGATTACTCTATCCAGCAAAACTGCCATTTAGAATGGAATGGCAGATAAAGTGCTTCCCAGACAAAGGAAAGCTGAAGGAGTTCATCATGACCAAGCCCTTATTACGTGAAATGTTAAGGGGACTTATTAAGGAAAAAGAAGATCAAAACTATGAACATTAAAATGGCAATAAATTCACAACTATCAACAATTGAATCCAAAAAACTAAGCAAAAAGGCAGAATAGAAACAGAATCATAGATGTGGAGATCATTGGAGGGTTACCAGTTGGGAGGGGAAGAGGGAGAATGAGGAGAAAAGTGCAGGGGTGAAGAAGTACAGATTGGTAGGTACAGAATAGGCAGGGGAATGTTAAAAACAGTACAGGAAATGGAGTAGCCAAAGAACATGTATGCATGACCCATGGACATGAACTAAGTGGGGAAGATTGCTTGAGGGAATGGGGGGATACCTGGTGGAGGTGGTCAAAGAGGGAAATATTGGGACAACTGTAGTAGCATAATCAATAAAATGCTTTTTTAAAGATTAAGCTCCAGTCATTTTTCCAGGTGCAGGTTAACATTCCAACTCATTCATTGTGACTCTAAACATTGTGTATGATTACAAATGCCAGTCATAATAGTTTTCATACTCAGGGTCTTGTCCTGTTTTCCATGTGTTATGTCTTCACAAAGCCCATGAGGTTTTGAAACAATGTCACTAAAAGCAAAGATGGTCAACAGAGCATTCTCTCTTCTTCTGCGGCCCATTTCTTTCTGGATGGGGCTACTCTGTACGTATCACATAATTGTGTTGTGCAAATTATCTACTTCTTTATATAAAACTCAAAGGGGAGTTATCAAAAAGAAAAGCAAACAACCTTTAAAGATGAACAATACAGGCAAGTTCATTGCTTACAATCACATTCCTAGGCTAGCCTAATAGGACTTTGTATTATAATTAAAAATGTTTTGCTTTTTAGTTTCTCATCATGTTATCCATATGGCTTCTGTTTCTTGAGAGAAAAACATAATTTTTCTCTTTTTAACAGAATTTCCTAGTTGCACAGTTGTTTTCAACCATACAAAAGCCAACGTTAAAAACCAGCCAAGGGAAATAATTACAACTTTCAGACAGGGAAGAGGTAAATAATCTGATACGTATTCAATAGTTCTTGTGCTTAAGGAATTTAATTTGACATCAACAGAAAAAAGGATTTCTCTGAAGAAAAAATGCAATTTAATCCACAGTGTATTTAGCTATAGTTCTATTGATAGACTTTGTTTTTCTGATTCATTTGGTGCTTAACGAAGGTATTACTTTAGCTCTTGCATCTCAGTTCATTGTTGTTTGATTCTTTCATCTTACTTTTTTTGACTGTGAGATAAGTAAAATAATTATAGTGAGAGATTTGCAGTGCATATCAAAATTGGACACCTCCAGGAGGCAAAACCACCTAAGGACATATAGGAATTGAACAATACAATAAATAAACTCATGTCCATGGAACAGTTAAAATAATTGATTCCACATTTGATCATAAAGAAAATTTAATACATGTTTGTATTGTTTCACTTTTGCAACAATCATGTGTTGCTTTTATAGTGCAAAAAAAAACAAAAAAATTTTAAATGTATTGTTTCTATTCCTAATGTTTAGAACAACATTTGACACATATTAGGTACTCAATAAATGTTGGCTGCATAAACAAACAAATGAATCTTAACATCCATTGAGTACCTGATACGTGTTAAGCACTAAACAGCAGGTATTGCCTCACAGCTGTGTGGTCTAAAGTCATTGGGTTAAAAGGATTTTGTTATATCACAGAGCAAACTGTGTGTTCTCAAACATAAATAACAGATAACAAGTCTGTAGTCACTTCTTTAGTGAATAACAGGGGCTATACCTGTTCTGCAACAGCCTTGTAAGTTATTCTGCTCAGTGGTTTGTTTGGGTTTGTTTTTTTTTTTTCGGTTTCTTTTTGTTGTTGTTTTTTCTTTTTTTCTTTATTTGTATTGTTGACACTATTGTAGATGTTCCCATATACCATTATTGGTTTTAAAAATATATTTTATTGCTTATACTACTACGGTTGTCCCAATATTTCCCTTTTTGACTTCTTCCACAAGGTACTGCCCCCCCAATCCTTCCAGCAATCTTCCTCCGCTTCCAGCAATGTCCATGGCTCATACATATATGTTCTTTGGCTCTCCATTTCCTGTACTGTTCTTAACATCCCCTTGCCTATTCTGTACCTACCAATCTGTACTTCTTCATCCCTGCACTTTTCCCTCATTCTCCCTCTTCCCCTCCCAACTGATAACCCTCCAATGATCTCCATGTCTATGATTCTGTTTCTATTCTGCCTTTTTGCTTAGTTTTTCAGATTCAATTGTTGATAGTTGTAAATTTATTGCCATTTTAATGTTCATAGTTTTGATCTTCTTTTTCTTAAATAAGTCCCTTTAACATTTCATATAATAAGGGCTTGGTCATGATGAACTCCTTCAGCTTTCCTTTGTCTGGGAAGCACTTTATCTGCCATTCCATTCTAAATGATAGCTTTGCTGGATAGAGTAATCTAGGTGGTAAGTCCTTGCTTTTTACCACTTGGAGTACTTCTTGCCAGTCCCTTCTAGCTTGCAAAGTTTCTTTTCAGAAATCAGCTGACAGTTTTATGGGAACTCCTTCATAAGTAACTCTCTTCTTTTCTCTAGCTGCTTTTAAGATTCTCTTTTTATCTTCAACCTTTGGCATTTTAATTATGATGTGTCTTGGTGTGGTCCTCTTTGTGTCCATCTTGTTTGGGACTCTCTGTACTTCCTGTACTTGTATGTCTATTTCCTTCACTAAATTAGTGAAGTTTTCTTTCGTTATTTTTTTCAAATGTTTTCAGTTTCTTGCTCTTCCTCTTCTCCTTCCAGCACCCTTGTGATTCAGATGTTGTTATGTTTGATGATATCCCAGAGGCTCCTTAGCTTATCCTCATTTTTCTGAATTCTTTTTTCTTTTTGCTGTTCTTTTTTTAAGTATTTTTTGCTTTTTTTTTTGATATTTTATTTATTTAGAGAGAGGGGGAAAGGAGAGAGAAAGAGAGGGAGAGAAACATCAATGTGTGGTTGCCTCTCACTTGGCCCCCACTAGGGACCTGGCCTGCAACCCAGGCATGTGCCCTGACCAGGAATTGAACTGCAGCCTGTGCTCAATCCACTGAGCTACACCAGCCAGGGCTCTTTTTGCTGTTCTAATTGAATGTTTTTTCTTCCTTATGTTCCAAATCATTGATTTGATTCATGGCTTCATCCCCTCCACTACTGGTTCCCTATATATTTTTCTTTATTTCACTTAGTGTAACCTTCATTTCTACCTGGGTTTTTTTTATGCTGATGAAGTATCCAGTGAGTTCCTTGAGTATCCTGATCACCAGTATTCTGAACTCTGCATCTGATAAGTTGGTTATCTCTGTTTCGTTTAGTTTTTTTCCCTGGGGTTTTGTTCTATTCTTTCATTTAGGCCATATTTCTTCACCTCCTTATTTTGGAAGCCTCTCTGTATTTGTTTCTGTGTATTATGTAGGGCTGCTTTGACTCCCTGTCTTAGTAGCATGGTCTATTGTAGAAAAGTGCACCTGTAAATTGGGAGGGGCAGAGCCTTAGGTAATCACCAAGGCAAGGCAACCTGTGTCACCACTCTGTGGCTCTGTGTGGGGGAGGGGTCAGAGTGGCAATAATCTGCTGCCTGGCCTCTGGAGTTTTTTCTGGGAGGAAGCTGTCTCCTGGAATTCACCCTATTACCAGACACTTCAGTTTCTCCTCTTATCCCATTTGTGCCCTTCCAGCTATTGCCCTGGTGCTGAATCCCAGAAGCGGTGAGTCTGCATAAGTCAGTCCATTGCAGGCCCTTTAAGAGGAGTCTCCTGAGAATCACGCAGTTTCTCCTGACATTGAAACCCGCACTGATTATTACAGCCAGAAATTATGGGGAATTAAATCCCTGTGCTATAACCCTGGGCTATGTGGTCTGGTCTGGGGCTGGGATCCCTCACTTCTGAGGTATCCCTCCCAAAATTTTATCCACCTACATGGATGTGAGACTGTCCCTCCTACCTGGGTGAAAGAATGTGGATTCTTTAAATCCTTGGTTGTCAGACTTCCACACAGCTCGATTTTCTAACAATTCTGGGTGATATTTGTTTTGTAGTCTGGTTGTAATTTCTGCTGTAGTTGTGTGAGGAGGCAAGCCATGTTTACTTATGCCTCCATATTAACCAGAAGTCCAATCTGGGAGTTTAAACTTGAAGTTGGCTATGTTCCATATATTTAGGAAGTTAAATTCACCTAAAATCTTCACCTGTCATTTTATTTTCCACTTCAGAAACATAATAGTTTATTAATTAATATAGAAACTACCATTACAAGCTCTTATCTCTGGAGGAGAAGTTAAATTATTTCCTTTCTGAAAATTCTTTTGAATTAAAAGTGACTTGTTTAGTACTGGCTGGGTATCTTGGTTAGAGCATCATCCTGATACACCAAGGCTGCAGGTTCAATCTCTGGTCACGGCACATGCAAGAAGCAACCAGTGAATGCATTAAAAAACAATGGAATCACAAATTGATGTTTCTCTCTCTCTCTCTCTCTCTCTCTCTCAAATCAATAACTAAAATTTTAAATTTTAAAAAACATGACTTTTTGTCAAGAATGTCTTACTTGGTCCTAAGACATATTTGGTACCTACCAAAATGATTCTTTTCTAAAGCCCATTCATTACTGTATAGATCCTTATCAGAAGAGAAACCAAGAAGTCCAATGAATAAATAGATTAAACCAATTCCAGAAAGCTTCCTCTGAAAACAGCTATTTGCCATAATCATCACTGTTAGTGACCATCGACCAAGTGCTTTACCCTCATTATTTCATTTAATGATCACAATAATTTTACAAGGTGACATATTACAGCATCCCTATTTTACTGGTGAGAAGTCCTAAGATCAGAAAAGTTAAACAACTTGCCAAGTGTTGCACCGTTTCTAAGTGGTAAATCTGGAATTGGACCCAGTGACTTCAAAGCTTCTAGGGTGGCTGTCGTCTAGGGTTGGTTAACATGAGAGACTAAGAAGAATCAAGATTGGTCACTGGGGAGAGAACAAGTGCAAATATTTCACCAGAAGGTCACTGAAAAAACACTTTCAGACCAAGGGCCCTGGGGCCCTGAGGAAATAATAAGTTCCCTTGCTCACAGCCCAGTCTCTGGGCGTTCAAGCACAGCCCCAACAAGTCGCCAGGATAGCTGCATTCACCTCGCTGTCCAGCACAACACCCTTGCCCGGGCAAAGCAGTAGCCTACTGCTGTGGTCTCTGCTGTCCAGATCATGCCAGGCCTGGTCCTGTGATGAGCAGCACCTGCAGGGGCCTGAGCCCCCCTGAGCCTCCCATGACCCCAAACCCCAGGGAAGTCCCCACACCACAACCCCTAGCTCCAGCTTGGGTTCCCCCGCTCCCTACACACAGCCCCAGCGAGGTTCTCAAGAGCCTGCTACCATTGACGGTAACTCTTGTGGGCACTGGGGGAGGGGAGATAGGACCAGGGGCTTACCCTCCTCTAGCCCCAGGCTCATGGGACCCAGGTCTCCTTCTGAGTCACCATCTTCCCCCGTTCCCCACTTCTTCCAGCCTGAGCCCAGAATGGCAGCCTGCAGAGCCACCAACAAGCCAAGGAACCCTCAGAGCCCACGGGCACTCTCATGGTGGGTTCCAGCGGTGGCTCCGCAGCTCCCTCACCAACAACTCAACGCAGTGATCCTGCTTGGCCTTCAGACCATCTCCCCTAGGAGGACAGGGGAGGAAGGAGACAGGTGAGAGCTTCACAGCTGGCTGGAACTGCAGCCCCTTGCGCCCTCTCCCTGGTCCACCAACCTCCTCCACTTCCTGAGGGTTGTGGGCCACACCTGCCTAGTACCTTCTCCCAGGCAGGCCCCCCATCCCACCTCCATGAGAATTAAAATCCACTGGGTCAGGGGCTGTGCTGGGCACTTTAGATACTTTATCTTTTTTTCTTCTTACATTTTAAACCCCTGACTTAACAGCAAAGAAAGCTGAGACTCAGAAAAGCTGCCAGAGCAGGGAGGACCCAAACAGTCAAACCTCAGTCTGCTCTCCTGCCCTTTCCACCTCACCTCTCCCAGTGGTAGCAGAAGTTTTACCGGAGTAAGTCATTTGTTAGCTATAATTTCCCAGTTCTCACAGTTAAAAGAAAGTCATTTGGGAAGAATAGGTGCTTTTCTGAAAGGGACTAAGGGTAGAAGTAGGGTGGTCCAAATAACACGCCCCAGCCTTCAGAGTTAATCCCTTCAGCTCAGCCAGACCTGATCATTCTCAAGTTGCCTTCTAACATCCTTGACTCAAATTCAAGGCTCAGTAACCAGTTTAAGGGACATGTCGTGTGTGGATACAGAAGGAGACACCTGGGATGAGGGAGATCTATCTCCTGAGTGCCCTACCTTCCACCACTAGCTCCTCACCTTGGTCCGTGACATAACCACTCCGAGCCGTAAGTTCCTCAGGCAAAGTGAAACTAAAGCCACCTATCTCATGGCATGGCTGCCAGGGCTGATGCCGGGCACAAAGGGAACCTTGGTACTGTTGATTTGGTGCCTCTATATCCAGCAGACCATGTTTCCTAGGCCTCGGCCAGGGGAAAACGTCTCAGCCTGTAGAGACCAGTTTCTATTTCTCACGGCAAACCTAGCTTGGGAATTACTTGTGCCTCCAAACAACCTCCTGCCCTCGCTACTCACACACGCGGGCAGCCTAATGCTCTCTGAGCCCATCTGCCTTTCGCAAATTAGTTCCCGACTCTCTCTCCAAGAGTAGACACCACTCTGGTGTTCCTCCCACCACCACTAACTGAAAAACAAACTGTGCCTTCACAGAACACTGTGCTCAGCAGGTCAGCCTGGCTCCTGGAAGTGCACGCTGGAGTTTTAAGAAGATGAAAAGACTCCTGGAGGATTTGGCGGTGTTTTGGAAAGTGCCTCTGGGCAGATCACATGCTGTGACAAGTTCTTTCCAAACTGTGATATTTCAATCATGCCTTCTACAAACAACTGACTTTTCATATCTAACACTGATGGTGGCTGCCCGTGCTCATTTTCCCCCAAACCTTAAAGTGAGTTTGGGACTTGACACGGAAGCAAATGCCTGGTTTTCTGAACACTGCCCGCATTCCATGGTGCCTGTGAAGCAGCAGACAGGCACAGGCAGGGGGTGAGCGGCCTCTGCTGATGGGTGCACCCATCAGAAATAGATAGAAATAGTTAGCACATCCAGCAAAGGGAGGGCAACAGCTCCCATGACCCCATCTGCTCCACTCCAGCTGTTAGAGGAAAAGGAAAGGGCTGGAGAAGGAGTGAAGGTCTCACACTCTAGTATCCCTAATGTACATGGCTTTCCACTAGCAATTGTGTTATCTTGAAATTTTTCTCTTTAGTCAGAGATTCCTATTATCAGGGAAGTGAGACGTTGGAGGCAGAGGAAAGAGAGGCTTACTTCGTATTTTAAAATGTCCTCATTGGGTAATGCTTTAAAATCCTTTAACTGAACATTCCCATGCAAAAGAAAAATGAATCTAAACACAGACCTTACACCTCACACAAAAATTAAATCAAAATGGATCATAGACCTAAGTGTAAAATACAAAACAATAAAACTTCTAGAAGATAAAATGGGAGAAAGTCTAGGTGAACTTGGGTTTGATGATGACTTTAAAACATTGAAAGCATGTCCTATGGGGGAAGGGAGTAATAAGTAGTACTTCATTAAATGAAAAATCACTGGGGGGCAAAAACTTTTGTTGTACAAATAGAATTGACATACAAATATCTGGAAGAAATAATATTAAGGTTTAAAATCATACTAAAGTATAAAAGACTAATAGCAGATCTTTGCCTAGGGCATATTGCTTTATTGCTGAAGTGTAGGTAAGAAGAAAGATGAGAGCATTCTAATACAAGTATTCTTTTTAAGTATTCATTTGTTTTATAGAAAGGGAAGAGAAAGCCCTCATGAAATGTATAAGGAACAAAGCCTTAACCTAAGGATAAGCACGCCACTTCCGTGTTAGCATCCTGAACACACGCCTTCTCTGCAGACACAAGGAAACCTGATGGTCCTGGTAGAAACCAGAGTGAGTGTTTCCTTGTTATCAACAGCCAAGGCAGTCTCCCTAAGTCTCAGGGCTAACCCAGCAGTTCAAGTCACGGTCTTACATATTTGCATTATTTTAAATTTTTAATTGTTAAAAAAAAGAAAATGTATTTTAACAGAAAACTATATTAACTCAGTGTTTGACTCAGAAAATTAGAAAAATAATAAGGCAAAAGAAAAGAAATAGATAAAGGCAAAATCAAAACAATTATAAAGCAATCATGAAGGTAACTGGAATCTAAAAATCTGCTTTTCTGAAAAATATCACTTAATAATATAAGCAAACATTTAGCAAATGTAACCAAGAAGAAGGGAGAACACAAAATGCAATATATGAGAAATGGGATAAGAACAACAGAAATCAAAATTTCAAAAAAAAAAAAAAAAGAAGTGTATAATCTTCTCCTGCACCTCTCAAAAACCACTGAAGTCTAGATCCAGGTCACATCTAAGGAGAGCAGCCCTTCTCCAAGTGCCTCTCCTCCCTTCCCCAGTTCTGAATGCTCCAAAGCTCCCACCTCCCAAGTATCTCCAAGTCTTCCCCAGATGTTCACTTCGCGTATCTTTTTCATCTCTCCCCTCCCTCCCTCTTTGTTATGTAGATTGGTTTAGCTTTTCTGACTTCTTTTTGTTGCCTTTCCACCTCTCCCATTACTTGAATTCTCTACCACAAGGAATACCCTGAGAGCTGACCCAGCAAGACAAGAATCCTACCCATTCTCCAGATTTCAGGTCCCATTTGCTCCCCCTGCTGTCTTGATACTTTATGTCAGAAATCTGGGCTCCAGTCCACAAAGCACTCACGTGTGAACTAATCTATAAACTTCATCCCCCCATCCCATCAAAAATGTTTCTGGAGTTCAACTTGGCATTGAAAGAGCAGCCCTCAGGAACCCAGAAGGTTCATTCCCAGAACTCAAGGATGGCTCAGTATTAAAACTTAAAACATGCCACAGCAACATAACACAAGAGAAATCATGGGACCTCAGGGGCTGCTGAAAGACATTTGCAAATACAAATAGGAAGTTGCTATGAACAACAATTTTGAAGAAAACGTAGTTGATGTTTCTATGAAAGAGAGGGATTGAGGTTGGGGGCAAACAGAGAAAATCTAGTTTTCTCCATCTAGTGATAGGGAAATCAATCTGCAACAAGAGTTACTTTCATCAGTATTATCCTCAGGACCAACCGAACCTGTAAACACTTGGAATGTGGCTCTACAGGATGTCTTTCTGTCTCTAGAGGCCTGGAGAACTGATATGACTTGTTGAAATTCTTGGCCATTTTTGGTTTTAGTCTTCTTCACAGTCCCAAATATATATTCACTGTAACTAATTAGATATCCTCACAAGACTATAAAAAATTTAAATTACCCACATTCCCACCATCCAGAGAAGACCACCCATAAATATTTTAGTGTATTTTCTCCCAGCATGAATGTGGGAACACAAGCACTCCTGGTGTTTACTAAGGACATATCTGTCACTGGTGTTGGAACAACCATTTCTGTCTCCCAAACCACTCAATGGGACCGCAGTGGCTGCTAGATTAAAGAGCTTTTGAAGATTCTCGAGGCAAGAGACTGAACATTCATCTGCCCGCAAAGCACCAGGGGCATTAGGTGCCCTTCTATTATTAGTAGAGTGACTTCCGGGTGTGGTTTGGAAAAAAGCCTTACCACATGGTTCAAAATAATTGAAGCCTGAAGAATATACACACACACATGTATACCCCGCTCCATTTGGGCCCCTCAGCCTCAGGAAACCCATGGACAGTTGATTTTTATGAAAATGTATGAAGAGAATGTCTATAGCTTCACCAAATTCTCAGAAGCCTGGTTTGAAAAGTCCTTTCCAGTTCTAATATTCTGGTACTATTTACATTTGGAGCATTTATTCTGTCTGCTTAGAAGACACAGGTCTTAGAAGAGCTGGAAACAGAAGTGAGTCTAGGTTCTTACATCAGAGGGGAAGTGTCTACTTCCAGTGCGGCTCCTAGGTAAACTTGGGATGTGAATAAGGGTCACTAATCTTGGGGTCAAATTAAGAAACAGAAGGAAATGAGCTATTTTCAATGCCCACCATGCACATGACACGCCTCAGGACCCTCATCTGATAAATGCTAGTGCTGGGCCTCAACCCTGGCTCCCCTGAAATTTAGAGTCTATTTAATCTCCAAGCCAAAGGACCTCCCCTAATCAATTGTATTCTTACCTACACCCTGGTTTTCTCTCAAACTTCTATCTTAATTAGGAGGTCAGTTGAACACACATCAGACTTATTTTTAAAAGCTTATATATTTTAGTTTGAAACACTGATTCTGAAACATAAAAGAGTTATATAAAACTTCTTTCCAAAAAACCTTTGGACTATTAAAAAAAGAAGAAAAAACAGATTAAGAATTTATTGTTCAAAGGCTGCCATCTGGTGGCCAAAGATAGTAAACCAGAAAAATAGATCATGGAAAAGTTATGAAAAAAAAACCATACCCCTAATCACCTGGTTTGTTAGCAAAGATTGATAATCTGGAACATTATGTGGAAAAATATTATCTTCATAATTATGTGCAAAAAATATTAGCATGTTTATGTCCCACTAATTCTGATCTGTAAGGGATACTATGCCTGTAAACAATGGTAGCAGGATGTTTATCAAAACGTTTCCAAAAGCCAGATGCAGCCTCACCAGACAACACACTTGACGGTTAAATCCACCTGCACCAAAGTTATATTTTCTTTATGCTTTTATTTTTTTAGGATTGATTTATTGATTGATTTTTAGAGAGAGGGGAAGGGAGGGAGAAAAAGAGGGAAAGAAACATCTATGTGCAAAAGATACCTGGCCTGCAACCCAGGCATGTGCTCTGACCAGGAATCAAACCCCATGACCTTTTGGTTCACAGGCCATGGTCAAACCACTGAGCCACACCAGCCAGGGCTCTTTATGCTTTTAAAGTATTACACAAGGTTTCATTCACTCAACAAAATTTTATTGGGATCCTGTTATATTCCAGGTACACTGAATTTCATTGGGTGCATGATGGAGAACAAAATAAACAGCATCTGTTCCAGAGAACCTCATGGTCTGGTGAGAAACAGAGTCCCAACATATAAGGTTGTGTATCTGTGCCCTACGTGGGCCTCAGCCTGGGTGTGTGAGGGGGAGGTGAGAGTAGCCTAAAGCTTCTGCCTGCAGGAGGCACTCTTTTCTCATTCTCCTTAAGGGGACAGGGGACATCAGCTTCTCAGGTAAGGAAATCAGATACCTTCCATCTCTTCCCTAATGCATGACCAGCTGGAGGGATCACATTTTAGTATGTGACCTATCTCCTCCCCTTGCTCTGTCATGAATGTCTCCCCCTTTACAGGTTCCTGAAAACACAAGAAAGTAAGTTTCCATTCCCTAGTCACTGGGCAATTCTCTAAGAATACTTACGATAGTGGAAATGCTCTCAGTAGCACATAAGAATACAGTCTCAGCTGCCTTTTCAAGCATCCCTCAAAGCCCCTTCCCCTGCCCCGGCCCTGGCCTCCTATCTCCAGAATGCAGCTGCGGAAAGAACATCAAAGGCTGGTGGTTGGCTGGTGAGCCAGGACGTGGAGAGGCCCTGGACCCTGACAACTCTAACCAGGGTTGTAAAGGTACATCGTATAGTTTCTCTAGAAGTTTCTGCAAAAAGTCCTTGGCCAGTAACCAATTATTCAGTTTGAATATATAATATCAGTAGTTTTTCCTCCAATCAAAGCAAACAGTACAGTTGGAGGTGGAGGCAGTGGGTTATGTCAACTTTTCAACTCATAGCCACCAGAAGTCAAGGACTGTTTTTTCTTTTTAGTCTTAGATCCCATGAAAACAGCATGGGCCAAAGGAACTACCAGCATGCTGGAATGATGTGTGCACTCCACATGAGTGATAAGCATCGATTGTTTTGCAAACTACCACTCTCTGCTCCACATAATTCCAGAGAGGCCATCAGTCCCAAGGCACTCCACCTCAAGATGGTCCTGATAAGCATGACGGCCAGAGTAGGCCACCCCATTCAGAGACACAGTGATTAGTCCAGAGATGGGTATGTGGCCTAAGCAGAGAAGTCAGTATCCTCTCTGTGCTTTGGTAAGAATGGCAGCGGGTGGGGGGGGGGGGGGGGGGGGGGGGGGGGGGGCAGGGCAGGGCGCAGGGTGCAGGAAGTGTTGCTCGCTCTCCTGGCTCTCCTGATCTCTCTCTCTCTCTCTCTCTCTCTCTCTCTCTCTCAGGCCCATGGCTATTTTTACTGCCCTCTCAAGAGATCAACACAGGAAGCAGAACTAAGAGATAGAAATAACATCATTTAAACCCCTAGATTTGACTATGCTGTGGATTCAGAATCAGCATAAAGTGGTGCAGATGAAGAATTCTTCCAAAACTTACTTTGCTTTCCATGCTGCTCTCACAAGCGTGGTGAACATTCCCCAAACCTGCCAAACTTCCTGTAAGAAGTGTGGCACGAAGTAACTCGATACAAGAAAGGCAAGGACTCTCTTTGCATAGGGAAAGCAGAGTTATGAAAGGAAGCAGAGTAGCTATGGCGGCCAGGCCAAGCCAATTTTTCACAAAAAGGCTAAACTACAAAGAAGATTGTGCTGAGGCTTGAGTGTGCTAAGTACAACTGCAGATCTAAGAGAATGCTGGTTAAGAGATACAAGCATTGCATCTTATCTGGGAGGAGATAAGAAGGGAAAGGGCCTAGTGATCCAGTTCCAAGCTTTGTAGTTTATTATGTGACAATAAAATCTTGAGGATATGTTTACTTCAAAAGAAAAAAACTTACTTTAGGGGCTGGGGTTGTGTCTACAGAGTGGTTTCCGGGGTTACTCACAGAGCTGCCTCTTGTATCTCTCAGTAGATTCCAAAATCTTCAGCTCTTCAGCCTGTGCAGGGAGACCATGCTGAGACTCAGAAAGAGACTGGCTGGGGCTGCTGGGCCAGACAAGAAGGGACCAGCAGGAAAGCGTACCAAGACTGAGAACCCAGGTGAGGTATCAGCGAAAGTGGAGAACTCCAGTGCTCAGAAGACTCCAGCCCCTAAAAATGTGGGAAGATTCTAAGCAACTACCAGCTGATAAAGTCAGAGCCAGAAAACCAACTAGAAAATGGAACAGATGTGAAGCTCAGCACTGAGGATCTCAAAGCGCAACCCAAGCAGACACCATTCTGAGATGGTGTTCACAACTAGGAGGCCCAGAACTTCCTTATAGCCATGAAGCTGGAGAAAGGAGCCTTCTACCATAGCAACTGCAAAGAGGCAGGCATTGCAGGACTTACAAAGATTATGAAGGAGGTTTACCCAGACCACACACAGTTTGAGAAAAGCTATCCCTATTCTAATCCACCCAGCAAAACAGACAACCCCAAATGGTCCATGGTGGATATACAGTTTGCTCGGATGATGAAGTGGTTCATTCCCCCAGCTGAGCTCAAAACCCATCACCAAGCTCACAAAGCCACTGGCATCCCTTTAGAAAATACAGTGCTCTTCACTCTCCAGAAACTCTTAGCCCCTGGCCCAAGAGGAGTTTGATTTTATTTTGAGACTGGAGGAAAAGAACTTAGTTAACTGAGATACTTGTTGGAATGGGCACAACATTACTCCAAAGAAATGAAGCTTTTATAAGGTAACAGGAGGTATGAGGATGCTTGCTTGTTATGTTCATCTGAGGGTATATACACAGGTGGTTTTGTGTACTTTCTCAATAGAACACTATATTTTAAAAAAACTTACTTCGTGGGTTAAGGAACAGATGCAAAGAATCTCTTGTGCTTTAGAAAACACATCTGTCAATTTTGGTCTTAGAAAAAAAAAAAAAAAGGAAAGGAGACCTTGAGGACAGAGCAATAGGAGCCAACCAGCTGAAGCTTGAAGCCTCAAGTCTTACAGGGAGGGGCTTTAAGGAAAATCTAGCACAAGGCCCTAATTTTAAATATGAGAAACCAAGGCTGAGAGGAAAAAGAGGCTTGCTTGAAAGAATTCTTGCTAGGGTTAAGGTTTGGCAGAACAAACTAGGATCGATGAGTGCTGGCCCACACACATACCCGGCCCTGTTGAGTTCATGCTTGTTTAATCCTCAGCCTGGGAGGTACATATTTTAGATCCATTTGGCAGATGATGGAATTGGGACCAGAGAGGTTAAATGCCCCCAGTGTCATATAGCTTACATGGAACAGAGCCGAGCCTCAAATATAAACCTAAGTCCTTTTCCTTTTTTTCCTACTCTACCTTTAGATGATATATATGAAGGTAGAGGAGGCAGGACATAGAAGCAAGTGGGACTTAGCAGTGATGCCAATCCTTCTTAAATAAGATGTCATTGCCTCAGAGCATCTGAGAAGGGTCAAGGAAAGGATTGCAGTAAAGGGCAAAACCTAGTTTAAATTGCTAAGTGAGTCCCTTAAATTTCTACATCCCAGCTGTCTTCTAGAAATTGAGGAAGTTGAAATAGCCTCAAAATAAATTTGCAAAATAGAACTGACAAAAAAGTTGAATAGGGGGTGGCCCAGAATCCTGAACTTCTAAACTTCTTTCCCACTCCCCTCCCTTGGCCATTCCCTTCACTGAGGTTTGAGTAGACAGCAGCTGTGACAGGGGAACTCTCAGGCATTTGAGTATGTCACTGATTTTATGAGTCTTTTGACAATTGCGTCTATAATGTTCACCTCCTGATGCCTTCTTGAGTCAGAAGCATGAGAATCCTAATCATTAGCAGACTCCAAAACCCAAAGCCGTCCTGGCTGGTGTGGCTCAGTGGATTTAACACCAACCTGCGAACCAAAGGGTTACCGGTTCAATTCCTAGTCAGGGCACATGCCTGGGTTGCAGGCTGGGTCCCCGGTAGAAGGTGCACAAGAGGCAACCACACATTGATGTTACCCTCCCTCTCTTTCCCTTCCCTTCCACTGTGAAAATAAATAAATAAAATATTTTTAAATAATAAAAAATAAAATAAAATAAAATAAAACCCAAAGCCCATTCCCTGGTAGCAGAGTTTATTTGTTTGCTTTAAAAAAAAAAAAAAGAATTAACAGATTAACTATAAGTATAGATTACTCCAATTCAGAGAGTCCAATGGGCTTTGAGAATCCTTTTCTCCAGCTCTGACTTAAGATCTGTTATTAACTGTTCAAGGTCTATTCCCCATGCTCTCACAGAAAGTACTCACTTGCTCAGTTTCAAGTTTCCAGTTCAGCTGTTACATCGTATCTACCTTCTTTTACAGCAACAGAACTTGATAAATTTGTCTTCTTAGCTGGAGTTGAAGTAACCATCCATATTCAACTGCATTATTTTAATAAAACTGCTGCCTTGCCAGGCTATGATGGGACCAAGATAAAAGAGGATAATCCCCAGTGGAGGAAATACTACAACCTGGCTTCACAAATATGACTTACATGGCTCTGGTCTAATTTTTATGCCACTGTGCCCTGTACCTTGAGGAGACTCCACCCAAAATCTGAATAAAATAAGCAAAGAAAGGTAATTTGTTTCTAGTAACAATGTCAACGATAGCCCACCTGGGACAGGGGGTGGCGTGAGGCCTATATACCTCAATATCTCACATACAGTTTTGGCCCCTCCAAGTCATTATTTACATTTGTTCTTCTACAAGAGCTATTATTCAAGGTCAATGAGTAGCCTTGCTGAACAAAGAATGTAGAGGTGGTCACCTCACTCTTTGAAATTTTCATTACATTATACATATTCTTATACTTTCTGTGGTACAGTCTCTTCTTGGTTAGAGTTTCTTATCAAATATTTTCATTTTGATTTTATTTTTATATATTTTATTGCCTATGTTATTATAGTTATCCCAATTTTTCCCACATTGCCCCCCCCACCTGATACCCCCATTCCCTCCAGCAATCCCCCTCTTAGTTCATGTCATGGGTCGTGCATATAAGTTCTTTGGCTACTCCATCTCCTATACTGTTCTTAAAAATCACCTTATTCTGAACCTACCAATTTGTACTTCTTAATCCCTGCACCTTTCCCCCATTCTTCCCCTTCCTCCTCCTAACTGGTAACCCTCCAAATGATCTCCATATCTATAATTCTGTTTCTGTTATGCTTGTTCATTTAGTTTGTTAGTTTCAGTTGTTGATAGTTGTGAATTTATTGCCATTTTAATGTTCATAGGTTTTTTGATCTTCTTTTCCTTAAATAAGTCCCTTTAACATTTCATGTAATAGGGGCTTGGTCATGATGAACCACCTTTACCTTGTCTGGGAAGCACTTTATCTGCCCTTCCATTCTAAATGCTACCTTTGCTGGATAGAGTCATCTCGGTGGCAGGTCCTTGCCTTTCACCACTTACAGTACTTCTTGCCTGTCCCTTCTAGCCTGCAAAGTTTCTTTTCAGAAATCAGCTGACAGTCTTAAGGGAACTCCTTTGTAGGTAACTCTCTGCTTTTCTCTTGCTACTTTTAAGATTCTCTTTATCTTCAACCGTTGGCATTTTAATTATGATGTGCCTTGATGTGGTCCCCTTTGAGTCCATCTTGTTTGGGACTCTCTCTGCTTTCTGGACTTCCATGCCTATTTCTTTCACTAAATTAGTGAGGTTTTCTTTCATTATTTATTCAAATATGTTTTCAATTTCTTGCTCTTTTTCTTCTCCTTCCAGCACCCCTATGATTCAAATGTTGGTGTGTTTGAAATTGTCCCAGAGGCTCCTTAACCTATCCTCATTGGTTTTTTTAATTCTTTTTTTCTTCCTGCTGTTCTGATTGAATGTTATTTTTTCTTCCTTATGTTCAAATCATTGATTTGATTCTCCACTTCACCTACTCCACTATTACTTCCCTGTAAATTTTTATTTCACTTAGTGTAAACTTCACTTCTGCCTGGGTCTTTTTTATGCTGTTGAAGTATCCTATAAGTTCTTTGAACATCCTTAATGACCTGTGTTTTGAACTCTGTACCTGCTAGATTACTTACCTCCATTTTGTTTAGTTATTTTTCTGGAATTTTGTTCTGTTCTTTCATTTGGGCCCTATTTCTTTGCCTCCCCAATTTGGCAGCCTCCCTGTGTTTGTTTCTATGTATTATGTAGAACTGCTTTGACTCCCTGTCTTAGTAGCATGGTCTACTGTAGAAAAGCACACCTGTAAGTTGGACGTGGCGGATCCTTAGGTAATCACCTGGGCAGGGCAACCTGTGAGAACCAGGTTGATGGTGTGTCCCATATTATGTTGCTACTCCATAGCTCTGCATGAGGGAGGGCTCAGAAAAGGGACTATGGCCACTGCCTGGCCTCTGGAGTTTTGTTCAGAAGGAAGCTGTCTCCTTGTATTCACCCAAATGCCAGACACTTCAGTTTCTCTCCATGTGCCACTGGTGCTCCTCCAGCTATTGCCCTGGTGCATGAGAGCCCAAAGGGAGCAAGTCTGCCTATCCTAGATCCATTTCAGGCTCTTTAATAGGAAACTCCTGAGAATCCTGCAGTTTCTTCTGCCACCCCAACCACCACCGATTTTCACAGCCAGAAGTTATGGGGACTTACCTTCCTGGCACTGGAAGCCTGGGCTGGGTGGTCTGGTGTGGAGCTGGGATCCCTCACTCTCAAAGTAACCCTCCCAATTTTTATCCACCTCATGTAGATGTGGGACTGTCCATTATGTGTCTCCATGTCTCCACATTTCCGCCCTTCCTAACCATCTGGATGAATGTGACTTAATTCCTTGGTTGTCGGACTTCTATACAATTCAATTTTCTGATGATTCTAAGTGATAGTTGCTTTCTATTTTAGTTGTCATTTTTGCTGTGGTTGTGTGAGCAGGCAAGTTGTGTTTACCTATGCCTCCATTCATTTTTATTTTAATATTGATATGCTAAATGAGACAGCATTGTTGATTAGTGGAAAATAAAACTGAATGCTTTTGTCATACCTGTTCTGAAGACATTCACTGGTCATTTTATCTGAAGTTAAATGTTCTGCAAATGTTCTGGGGCCTCGTTATCTCTGCCTTAGCTAACAGTACAAGCTACTAAAGGCTATACAGGGTCTTCAGTACAGTTTGTAGTGTTAATATATTGTACCTAAGAAATATTGCCACTACCACAATCTTGGGATAGTCATGATGCAGCCCATCTATTTGTGCAGATGATTGGTACTGTTTTTCCCAAGGCATTCGTTTTAGTAATACAGATTCAAGGCCTTTTCGATAGCTACAAGGAGTCTGTTAGCCAGGGTTCCCAAACCCCTCAGACCTGCTGAGGTTTCCCTATTTCCCTGAGTGTGGTGGCTGAACTGGAGCCAACAGCTCCAGGGCCTGAATTCTATCTCTAGCCAGAAGCCCGTAAGATGTACACATACCAAAAGGCTGAGGTAGGATCTCTGAGATGGAAGGACAGCATCCCAGAAACATCCTGAAGATGAAGTCCATCCCCTAGTCCTCCTTAGTAATCCAAACACCTCCTGAAATCCTAAACTCATGGTGATGACCCTTTTCTCCAGAGCAGAGGTTCTTAAGTAGAGAGAGGTCCAGACACCTAGACACCTAGGGAGTCTATGGAAGCACTTCAGGGACTTCATAAACTCCCTATTAAAGTATATAAAATTGTGTGTGTGTGTGTGTGTGTGTGTGTGTGTGTGTGTGTGTGTGTGTTACATTACTCTGGGAAGCAGATTTCATAGCTTTCATGATATTTTTAAAAATCTAGTCCATGGAAGAATCTTAAAGTTCTGTGGAAGTCTCCAAGTTGGGATTAAAGGGACAGAGAGAGATAGTGAGGCCAATTCTGACACAGGTCAGTCCTGAACCCCTGATATTCAGCCATATACAGTGTCTGCAACATTGCCAGATGCCAGGTTCCAGGATATGCCCCTGAACCTGCAGAAACTCTTAATGGCCATCCCAAGTATGGTCTGGTCCGTGAAAGACTATTTGTAACTGGATATCTCAGAGACAGACCCAGAAGAGGAAAAATACATATGCTCTGAGCCCAGGCCAAGTCTCTGAGACTGGCCTCTGGGCAGGAACAGGGGACAGGAACCATTGAAGAGAGGCAGCTCAACTCCAGACCTGGCCCCTAAGAGCCTGGGCCAGAGGGCAACCCCAGACTTTGCAGAAAGGGCAAGCTGGTCCCTGCTGCCACTCACTCTTCCTCTTCTAATGCCCAAGGCCTCCCTGGATCCTGAAATAACATTGACCCTGCAGAGAAAAGGCCCACAACTGACCCAGAAAGCCAGCCAGAAAATGGTGTATATATCCTGGCAGGGCACAGCCTAATCTGGAAGCTTCAGAAATACAAGGTGCTTTGAAGCCAAGGGTTCATTTATCTTGTGGATCTCAAACTTTAGTATGAATAAAAACCATCCTGAATGTGTTTTATAATACAGATGCCTAGGCCCAAGGATTGTGATTCAGTAGTCCTGCGGTAGAGCCCAGATGTTAACACTTTTTAAAAGGTAACTAGTAATTCTGATCTCAGGAGTCCATGAAGTATACATACCTTTAGAAACAGTTTCTATGGGCACTAAGGCATGAGATGTGGAGAGGGGATTAAACCAATCCCTCCTTCCCAATCCCCAGTGAAATGAAAGCAGTTTCCAGTCACCATTTATTTAGTCTTCTGTGCCAGATACTATGATAGGCTTTTACATAAACTATTTTATTTAATCCCTTACAACCCTGAGGTTCAAAGAAAGTAAGTAACTTGCACAAGATCCTTCAGCTGAGTACCAGAGCCAGGACTGGGACCCAGATCTGAATCCAAGGTCTGTTCTTAACCAATAAGCCCACAATTTTTAAAAGGTTTCCAGTGCCTAGTGCCTGATGACAGCACAGGAGAAACTATGAAGCCACCTCCCCTCTACAGCTGGGCAGGGGGAGAACCCCACAGGCCACAGGACAAGTGGGCAACCATTGCAGGAGAAGACACAGATGATCAGGCAAGGCAGAGCCACAATGGAAGAACTATGGTAGCTGGGCTAATGAGGTAAGGACCACATTGCTAGACTACATCCTATTGCAGATGGGACAGAGGACAGAGATGAAGATGTTGGATAGTGACAGGTAAACAAAAGGGACAGACTGTTCTCAGAGAAATCAATAAAATGCCATGGAAAGCTTTTGGTCAGTACAGGGTCAAGTTCCCTGCAGGTCTATGGCCCCTGCTTAGTACTGCATTTACACTCTTCAACTAATAGGGAAATAAATTTGATGCACCAGAATCAAGATCAACTTTGAAGCCCAAGATCCTTTATAGATTATTAGATCCTCATTCTCTAAAGGGGCATAACAATAGTACCTACACCATGGAGTTACATATGGTGAAAAGTAAATGAGGTCATTTGAATAAAGTGCTTAGCACACTGTTGGACGCACAGGATTGAATATGTGTTAGCTGCTATAATCATTAATTACTACTAATTATGACTATACCCACGCCTACCAAGAAACCACTGTAGCATCTTATTTACTTGTGAAAGACAGTGAGGTCAAATGTGGTCTCTATGGATTGAGATTTTTCTCCAGAGAGAAGTTATTTTTAGGGTGTTTTTAAAAAACATACCGTATTTTGTCATGTATAATGCACACCCACATTTTTGGCCCAAACTTTCAGTAAAAAAATCTTTCATTTTAATTCTTTAATTCAATTTTTTATTTATTTATATTTAGTTGTTTTTGTATCATAAAGGAATTTTAGCATTTATTTTTTAATATATTATAGTACAAGGAATTTTATGTAACAAATAATTACAAAACACAAGAACAGATACAAGGTTCAAGAAATTTTATGTACCAGTAGAAAATTTATGATATTTACACATCAAAGAAGGCCAAGAACTCTTCATCACTGTCAGTATCAGAAGTATGGTCTTCTTCAATTTCTACATTACCAGTGTCTTCTGAAGAGTCACTTTCCTCATCCTGGTAAATTTCACTGTCCTCAGTTCCATCCATAGCACAGATGATGTCGCATTTTTTAAACAATTTCACAACCACTTCCCTCCTGACACAATTCTACAATCTTAGGATCCAATCACAAACCTGGGCAATGGATGCTTTCTTGATCCTTCCTATAGGTGTTAAATCATTACCAGCTGACTGCACCTATCATGTCCACTCTTTCTTCACTAGGGCCTTAAAGGGCTTGTTTACTGACACATCAAGAGGTTGCAGTTGGCTGGCTAGCCCACGAACTATCACAGCAAATTGAGTTTTCAAATCTCCTGCGAATGCTTTTGCACTTTGTGTAACACAGACTTTGAAGTGATCAAAAACAAGCAAAGCTGGTTTTTCAGGTAATCCTCCAGGCCTTCATGATCAGACTTTGTTAAACCAGATTTTCATGCTTTCTTCATTCATCTATCCTTTTTTGTGCACGTGGACAATATCTCCGCTTGGAATCTTTTCTTTCTGAAACATTTTTCTTCTAAAGATGATCACAGGTGACAGCTTTGTCCCATCTGCACAACAGGCTAGAAGAGTAAAATGTGTTTTCTCATGACCACTGGTTTTAACAGCCACTGTCTTTGCTCCTTTGACATCCACAGTTCTGTTGGATGGCACATCAAAGGTGAGTGGAACCTCAGCCACATTGGCTATTTGAGACAGCTCAAAGTTCTAAGTCTTTCAAAGACTGATAACATAAGAATGAAATTCCACAACTTAATTCTCACAGGCTGCTGGAAGTTTGGGGGCAAGTTTCATTCATGTCCTCATGCTCAAACCTTCTCTCTTCATAAAGTTAAAGCACCATTTAGGTGTCCCTGAGAAAAGATCAATGTTTTTTTCTAGTGTAACCCTTTTACCTTCTTTGTATCATCTTGGATAAAACAGAAATCCCACTTTGACGCTGCTCCAGAATATAGGTATCCACCTCTGGCCACTTTGGAGGTTTCCCTCTCGTTGCCTTCTTTGTCTTAGCATCTGAAGAAGCACTTCTTCCTGTTGCCTCCACAACCTGCTGACACCCTCTGTGGGAGGAGGTCCAGAGTGTCTCTCAGCAGCTCTGTTGCCATGCTTTTTAGCATATTTAATTACTTTTAGCTTAAAGATTACAGCATACAAAAACCATTTTGACATTTTCCAAGGGATTTTCCAGTAATTTCTCCCAACTAAAGTGTACAAAGAGAAATGTCTCGCTGTTCACGCTACGGTAGTAAAGTCGGCATCACCTATCTTATCAAGTGGGTAACAATCGGCATCACCTATCTTACTCTGTGGATAACAGCACTCACCCTTTGTTTCATTTTGTTGAAGCATCGGCTGAAATTGCTTTCACTGCAAGTTCAGGTAAATTCAACAAAACTGATTATTGTATTCCAGGGTATTATTGTGCATATGGCATTGTGCTCTAGAAAGCAAGCATTATTGCTTTCTAGAGTTACACTTTTAACGCGTAAGCATAAATAAAAGAACTAAAAATAGCCCTGACTGCTGTAGCTCAGTGGATTGAGTGCGGGCTGTGAACCAAAGGGTCACCAGTTCAATTCCCAGTCAGGGCACATGCCTGAGTTGTGGGGCAGGTCCCCAGTACAGGGTGCTCAAGAGGCAACCACACACTGATACTTCTCTCCCTCTCTTTTTCATTCTCTTCTCCTCTGTCTAAAAATGAATACATAAAATCTAAAAAGAAATAAAAATAAAAGTTAAAAACATTCATATAAATACGGAATCTGTACTACCCATGTATAATGCGTATCCTTATTTTTCCCTCAAAAATCTGGGCAAAAAAATGTGCATTATACATGGCAAAATATAGTAAATTCAAAAACAAAAAGAGTCACATCCCCAATTTAATCAAAATTTAATCAAACAATTTAATCAAAAACACTTTAGACTTCCCCTTACCTTTAGTTCCAAAAACTGATTTGATCCAACTGTTCTGTCCAAATTCATTCTGAGGGGAAAATGAAGCTGTGTGGTTCTCTGCAACTTTTTCATTCAACAACTACCTTTACGTGTAGCAGAAATGACCTGTGACTGTTAGCTAAATTCCCAACAGTTTTCCATTACATGAGAGAGATGCCCCAAACAAATCGACTTTATTTTCAGACAACAGATGCAAGCAGTCCAGCAAGGAGACTTGACAGCTGAACTATGATGAACGTAAGGCTGCATATTTCCTCACCATCCAGGAACCCCTGATAGTAGAAGGAAGCCACATCCCTCCACCCCCTCAACGAGCCTGTTTGCTCAGGGTGAGAGAGAGCTTATGAGACAGACTTTCCAAGAAGGGAGTATTTGGGTGGTTTTGGATAGAAAAACATGAAAGGAAGAAACTAAGTCTCCCCATGACAGAGGAAAAGAGAAAGTATATTATAGAATTGAATAAGATCAGAGAACAAGTATAGCATGGAAAATACAATCAGCCCTGGCTGGTATGGCTTAGTAGATTGAGCGCCAGCCTGCAAACAGAAGGGTCACAGGTTGGATTCCCAGTCAGGGCACCTACCTAAGTTGTGGGCCAGATCCCCAGTAGGGGACATGTGAGAGGCAACCACACGTTGATGTTTCCCTCCGTCTCTCCCTCCCTTCTCCTCTAAAAATAAATAAATAAAATCTTTGAAAAAACTATAATCAATAATATTATAATAACTATGTATGGTGCCAATTGGGTACTAAAAATACTAGGGGGAACACTTTGTAAAGTATATGGTTGTCTAACCACTATACTATATGCCTGAAACTAATATAAGGTAATATTGAATGTAAACTGTAATGGAAAAAAATTTTTTAATTAAAAAAATTTCTTAAATTAAACAAGATCAGAGAACAAAACCAAACAGTGCCTTTCAGAATAAACAAGGGACCCCTCTGGCTGCTCTGAGGAAAGGTTACTGAATGTCTCCAGGGAGGAAGGATAACTGTAAGGCAAAGAAATACATAGTCTGCACTCTGCTTCCATTCCTGCATTAGGTCAGTTTGAACATAGTTTTGCTCATATTAGTCAGAGCTGACATGGGTCCTAGAGATGATCGGGCCTATCCCAGCCACCCTCACCAACCATAGAACACATTCATGACAAACCCAAATTCCTAATTCCTGAACCATTTCGAGTCACCCCACATTTCGAGTCACCCCACTCAGGAATAGTACAAGGTTTGTTTAAAAAAAACCAAACCTGTATTTTTTATTTCAAGAGATAAGTAAAAGTTCACAAGCAGTCCAGAACAGGTGCCAGGAGTTTGCTCTAAACATTCAGTCATACTTGCTGCAGAAGCTCAGGCTCCACAGAATCACTCTGGCCAGTGCTTCCTGAGATGCTCTTTCAGCTGAGGAATGGAAGGCAGCAGCTGCTGGCACTCATGACAACGCAGGGGCAACTTCAAGAGTTCAGACATCCCATCTTGGACAGTCACTCTGCCAGCTTCTTGTACCATCTCGATCACAGCTGCAAACAAGGAACAAAGTTCAGAGCCCAGCTACTCTGGAAAGCCAATACTAAATTTAAAAAAATCTGACTCCAGATAAAAATATGACAGGAACCCTAAGTTAGTAAATTTGAGGTTAGACTCATTGCTGGGAAAATGGGCTTGATCAGATTCTAAATCTGAGCAACCTATTTTGGAGATGATTACTTTCCTTTGAGATACACTCTAAACAATCTGTGTTACTATGTCAAAAGGCTTATCACAGTGCTTTACTCATGGCTGGCCTTTGGTCAATGGCCCCAGTCATTGTTAACTTGCCAGCATACTGAAGATCCACAGAATACACAATGGGAAATGCTTCCTTCTGCATACATAGCCTTCCCCTGTTTATTAACCACTCCTGGCACGAGGCAGCCCCAAGCTCCTACCCAGCGGATGGCAGAAGAAACACAGAACTATTTAGAGCTTTCACATCTATGAAGTCCAGTAACTCTCAGAACAATTTTTAAGTCCCCTGGTATTATAATAAAAAACACCTTTTTGACCCTGACATAACAGCTTTCTAGGTTCCCCAAGAAGGCTGCTCAAAGCAAAATGACAACCCTACTATAATCCAAATAATCCAGTTTCCCTTAATGAGACTCTCTTTATAGGGAACATAAAGTTATACATGAGTTTTGAGACCTGGTGATTATTTAGGGAAACAGCTGAATCGAGTATAAGAACATGAGAAAATGAAATAAATGTAAAAAACAAAAAATAGTATGTACCTTGTGATTCTAGGAAGTAGTCTGTATTAAAAGAATTCCAATGTTTTTTGTTTTTAAGGCAAGGAGAATCGAAATCCTGGCTGATGACATGAAGGTGGACATGGCTAGTTGAGAGGGAAAAAAAATTGACAATTAAATCCATTAAAGACCATGGTTAAATTAAAAAGACAAACAGTACAAGTATGGGTATGTAAACTATTGACAGTGTTTCCATTTAATTCAATTCATTCATTCACTTAAGACTATTTCATGCTTGCCGGGGTGGGCTGGGATGGGAGTAAAAGGTAGAAAACTGTACTTGAACAACAATTAAAATTTTTTTAAAAATTAAAAAGAGACTATTTAATGCTCATTAAGTATCTAAAAGGGCCAAGCTCTGTTCTAGCACTGGGAATTTAATAGTGAACAAAATGAGAAAGTCCTCTGTCCTTCCACAAATTATATTCTCATGAGGGGAGACAAATAAAATATAAGTAAACCAATAAACAAGGCAAATTCAAATCATTAACACTGTTAAGAAAATAAGAACACAGGGAACTGTGATAGTGTCCAGGGGTTACAGGTTGCCTCTTTAACTAGCTTAGGGTGCTCATGGAAGGCCTCTCCCAGGCAATGATTTGAGCTGAGAAAGCAGTCAAGCAAGCAAAGATCTGGGGAAAGAGTGTTTCAGGGAGCAGAGAGGCCAAGCACAAAGGCCCTGAGATGAAAAAGGGCTTAATGTAGCCGAAGAACAGAGAGGTAATATGGCCAGAATGACTGTAGCCATGGAGCAGAGATTAAGTAGGAGACAGATCATAAAGGTCTTGTAGGTCGGCAAGGGGTTTGCACTATATTCTGTGTACACTGGGGAGCCACTGAAGGATTTTAAGCAGTACAGTGCCACTATCTGGGCCACACTTTTAAAAGATGACTCTGGCTGCTGTGTGAAAAAAAGACTATAGAGTAAGAATGGATACAGAGAGACCTAGCAGTTCAAGCACAAGAAGCAATCCAATTTTTAATACATTTTGGAACAGAATCAACAAGACTTACTAATGAATTGGATATGGGTTTGAGGAGGTGCCACCTGCAAAAATGGAGAAGTTTACGGGAAAAGTAGGTATGAGGAAGAAATTCAATAATTCTCTTTTCAATTTGTTAAACCAAGTAGTATGCCTTTTTGTACAGCTTTGACTCCTAGAATCAATACTTTAATAATCTAGGAGCAAGGATACCCTACCATCAACATTATAGTAATCTGGTGCCCAAGTCTTGGTTTATAAATATCAGCCTCCAGTAAGAGGAACTAGGGATCTTGACAGATGTGATTCATTCCAGGGCTAGATCAGGAAAAATATAAGATGATCCTGGAATATCTTATTCTAGAAAATAAAGAAGTGCTCAAAAAATGTTGGGGGCATGTCAAAGTACTACAGGAGTCAACCTACAGGAGCTTCCAATGACCACAGCTGGAACCATTTGAACAACAAAATAAATAATAGGTCAAATTAAAACCTGTAGAATAAAATAAATATCCATGAGTCCTTCTGATAAATAATTGAATAAATATAAAATCGGGCCCTGGATGATGTGTCTCAGTGGATTAAGCACCCGCCTGCAAACCAAAGGGTCGCTGGCTTGATCCCCATCAGGGCACATGCCTGCGTTGCAGGCCAAGTCCCCAGTAGGGGGCACGTGAGAGGCAACCATACATTGATGTTTCTTTCCCTCTCTTTCTCCCTCCCTTCCCTTCTGTCTAAAAATAAAATAGGACTTCCGGCCAAGATGGAGGTGTAGGTGAACACATTTGTGCCTCCTCGCACAACGAAAATTAAACACAACAAAGATTTAGAAACAAGCAAACAACCAGAACTGATAGAAAACTGAACTGTATAGAAGTCCAACAACCATTCATCCAGACTGGTAAGAGGGGCAGAGTCTCAGCAGGAAAAAGTGGAGACTGGTGGACCCGGGTGCACAGGCAGCAGCGGCTGGCAGATCCCAGGCATGCAGGTGGCGACTAGCAGACCCCAAGTGCACATGCAACAGCTAGAGGACTCCAAGCACTGGGTGGCAATAGTGCAGACCTAGTAAAGCCTTGCAAGGCGGCTGGCTGACCAGGTGGTCCCACATTTGCCCGCAAATAATCCAAGCGAAAGGGAAGCGGCGGAAGGAACTGGAATCCAAGAGAGAGCAGAGCAAGCACCACTGTTCCCTCTCTGACTCCGCCCCCGCATACAGCATCACTACCCTGCAACTGGGCTGCCCCACCCTGGGGAACACCTAAGGCTCCACCTCTCACTGTGTAACAGCCACGACTAGACAAAAAAAAAAAAAAAAAACAGAAACAAAAATGACTCAAACCAGAGAACAAATCAAAGCCTCAGAGCCAATTCATCTAAGCAACCAAGAGACAGCCAACCTATTAGAGGCACAGTTCAAAGCCCTGGTGATCAGGATGCCCACAGAATTGGTTGATTTTGCTCAAAAATTAGATGAACAAATTAAGGCTACAATAAGTAAAATGAAGGAAAACACACAGGGAACCAACAGAGATGGGAGGAAAACTGGGA
>PVKU01009917.1:0-56962 GCA_004027475.1 Anoura caudifer | reverse complement strand
TCACTCTGCTTTCCTGAACAAGAAACTCTTGATTTATGCACCTGCAGGCGTAACTTAGCAACGGCTGTGAAGGAAATGTACTGAGAAACTTGTAAGCTTTGTCTAGAAGGGAGCTCCAAAGCAGAGGTTCAATGTGATTTAGCATGTTCTCTAAAATGCAGCTGACTTACAGTTGTATTAATTTTAAGAAAAAGAAAAGATAAGTTGTCTTCCTTCAAATCGACTAAGTTGGTAGTCGATTTGTTTATGGTGATCACTTCATAAGGTATATAAATGTTCAATCCCTATGATGACACCTGAAACTAATACTGAATGTCACCTATAATTTAAAATACAAGCCCTGGCTGGTGTAGCTCAGTGGTTTGAGCACGGGCCTGCAAACCAAAGGGTCGCAGGTTCGATTCCCGGTCGGGGCACATGCCTGGGTTGCAGTCCAGCTCCCCAGTGGGGGTTGCACAAGAGGCAACCACACATTGATATTTCTCTCCCACTCTCCTTCCCCTTTCTCTGAAAATAAATAAATAAAAATCTTTTAAAAATAAATAAAATACATTTAAAAATGAAAAATACATAAAATTTAAAAAATGAAATACACATTCCCCACACCAGTAGGAATTATGAATACAATTTAAGAGTGTCTTTGGATTTGGCAAGCAATGTTAAGATTCTTTTTAAGAAATTGTTTGGGATTTTAAAAATGGAAGAAAAAAGTTCTATTTCTTAAACATTTCTGCTTGCCAGCCAAATAGAGTGCATTCTGAAAAATCTATTTTTTAACTTTTATTTTGAAATAATTATAGATATTACAAGAGGTTGCAAATAAATATGTAGGAACATCCCATGCACCTCTACCCCTTGCCCCATGGAAAATCTATTGTGATTGTAAGTTTACCTACAAAAAGAGGACCAAGTTTAAGGATTGAACTAGAAAATGGGCTGCTTCAGGTCTAGCCCAAAGGCATGGTAGAGCCCCAGATAATGGACCTCAACTCCTACGTTTCCTTTGCAGAGAAAAGAGCTGCTACTGGTATGTCCTGCCTCTCCCCCATCTCAAAGTTCAGAGTGACTAGGGTTAGGGCAGTGTTGAGGTGAGGCTTGAAAGTGTATTGTGTGATTAAGCAAGAATGCCTGCTTAGGTTTTGCCCTTCACTCCAGTACTTTTTAGGCCATATCTTTCTAAGAGAGGAGACCTTTCCTCCTTCCTGTTTGAATTAGGGACTTCTAGTCCACATGAAGTGGGGAAAGGCAGTCAACATAAGATCACGTACAATAAAAAAGTCACAGAGTTTTGGGAGATGAGGAAGAAAGATATATAAAAGTTTAGAGCCTTATTTCAAATAGGCACATAGAGTTACGTTAAAGAAGTATACAAATATTTGAAAGTGTACTTTAATTTTATGTTTTGTGTGGTTGAGGAGGGAGCTGAAAGAGAAGAAAGGAAATCTCAGATGTGGAGGGGAAGAAGAAAAGCAAAGAGGAAATGAAGTTAAGGAGAGAGCCTTATTACCTTTAGCTCAGAGGTAGAGTTCTAGGAGGATTTTGAGTTTAAGGCAGTTACCATCCCACTTGGACAGCTTCAGAGCACCATCTCTCATCATTGCCCTTCGAAATGCTAATTAATTGATTAGCCATTCATCCTAGCTTCCCAGAATCCAATGGGATAGCCACAAGCACGCCAAGAGGAGATTCTTCCCTAGGATGTCACAGCAGCAATTCTGCCCTGTGTCGCGTGCCCTTCCAAGGCTAAGGCACCCCAGCCTGCCAGACAGAGAAGCTCAAGTAAACAAGAAAACAGGCCAGTGTGAGGTATAACAGCACACTGCTTATCCATTTCCTTAAGGAAGTCTTTCATCTTCCTTAAGGAAAGGTATTATAGGCTGCTCACCAGCATTGGCTGCAACCCTTCTTACTAGCCAGTCCTTACCACCTTCCCTCCCCCTCAGTGACCAGTGCAGTGTACCAGCTTCTGAACTGTCCCTGCAGGATATGTATAACCAAAGTTTTCTCAGTTCTTTGGCTTCCTTCTGGCTACACTTGACTCCCCCTGTAGTCCCAGGGCCATGTTTATTTGTTGAATGGTCAGCTACTTTAACATTGCAGTCATTAACGCCCTCACCCCTGCCGCTCCAAAGAATGGACATCACCTGGGAGCTTGTTAGAAATGCAGAATCACAGGTTCTGCTTCAGACCTTCTGAATCAAAATCTGTGCATTAGCACAATCCCCTGATGATTCTCATATGCACATTAAACTTGTAGAAGCACTGCTGGCCTCTCTGGCTCTCACCACACTTAAATCACCGAATCACCTTGAGACTCAGGGCTCCTTCATAATCTTCATATTGGTTCTTTTAAATTTCTTAATATACTCCAAGAACAGCTTCTCAAACTTCCTTTCCACCCTTCATGTTGTCATTCCCACTTTTCTTCATCCATGCCTATCTGCTCTCTCCCAATCTAACTTTACAGAAATCAAATAACCTTGCTGTTCAAATTTTTTTTCTTTTATGCCTCAATGTATTTCCAGTCTTCTGCCACCCTCATTCCCCGCCCCCCCCCCAAGTCTCAGATGAAGTAATATCTTCCTCAGTGCTAAGCTAGTCCTTCTACCTGCACCTTTAATCCCCCGGACATTTGGCAACGCAGACATTTTCGGTTGCTGCAAATGTGGGAGATACTACTGGTACCTAGTAGGCAGAGTCCAAGGGCGCTACTAAGCAGCCTACAATGCACAAGACAACCCCGCACAACAAAATAATTATCTGGCTAGGGTGACTTAGGGCACATTGGGATAGTTGGTCACCCTATATCTGGCCCAAAACATTGAGAAACCCTGGCCTAGAAGGAAATTCATTTACTTCACTTTTTCCTCACCAACTCCCTTCCCTTCAACCTGAATTTAATTTGTGTTCCTTTCTATGGAAATGGTTCTCTTGAAAGTCCCCATTGTCATCTTTCAATCAAGAAATCCCATGACCCCTTTTCCCCCTCAACCATTTTGATCTCTTTTAAACATTTGACACTGTTGTTTTGCTATTCATTGTAATGTATTTTTTCCCCTCATATTTTTGGTTTGCTGTCTTCTACCCTCATTACTGTGGTTTCCCTCTTTTGTGGGTTACTATTTCTACTCTCTTTAATGTAGATTAGTCCCCTAGTTAAGTGTTCCTTGGTGCCCTTCTTTACTCTTCTATTAAAGAACAGATTCTACTCCTTAGCTTCAAATCTCATCTCTATTCGTTGATTCCCAAATTTCCTTCCTGAGTCCAGTCTTTTATTTCCAATTAATTGAGGGGTTCCCTTGGATGTCCAGCAAAATCTAAAACTCAACCTGAGTAATGGCAAGTTAAGAAGAACATAAAATAAGTTGGTAAGGAGGAAAGACAATCTGGTCCAGTTTACATTTCCAGCCTTATCTTCCATTTTGTTCAGACAGAAGTCCTAAACTGTGTCTAACCGACGGTAACTCTATCCATGCTCTCACATACCTTTTGTTTTCCTCCTTCCATGGTTTTGCTCCATGTCTTCTTGCTAACTGAAAAATACTTCTGCCCTTTCCTTTTTAAAGTCTTCTTTTTCCCTTTACCCCAATACATGGCTTTTATTGCATTTTAAGAATATCACAGATATGTCTGAGGAGTCACCTGGCCTCTTGCTGTTTCAATAGCTGGACAGACAACTTAGATCTTATTCATCAGCCTGCTGAACTGTTCCTTTTTCAGAAACAGATACCATCCAAAAATTTTCGGATATCCTTGTTTTCAACTGTTGCAGCTTGCTGAATTTGGTACAAGTTTAATGTCATTTCCCTCAATAATCAACTATCAGGCCCAACTCATGGGCTTCAGGTACCCAGCAAGCAATGTTTGACTGCACCCAAACCCTGAGGATGTATCTTCTGCCCAAGAAATTTCTTATTTCAACATAAAAACCATTCTCCTGAATAGTGACGCTATGAGAATAAACAGACCTCATCTTGTAACTGAAGCCCAGGTTAACTGACACCCTTGGTCATGTTCTCTATGTGACTGCAGATGGTGCAAACGTTGGCCAGCTCCTTTCTATCTCCCCACCATCTGTCAACCCACAGCCTCTTCTTTTTCTTTCCGAGGAGTCTGAGTTCTACACACTGATGTTTGAAGTCCCTTCACAGGGTGCCTCTGGGGCCCTTCACAATAACTCTGTGTCCCTTCAGAGTGATGTTGACATTTTCTGGAATGTCAACAGTCTGACTGCTGAGAATGGTCTTCATCCTCACAGTAGATATGGCAAAGAGAGTTCAAGTCTTAATCGTTCCAATCAGGAAAAGTGTGGAATGATGAAATACTGGGATTAGGTGTCAGAAGACCTATTTCTGTCACTTTACTTGCTTCTAGACCTTGGGACAATTATTTGAGCTTTCTATGGCTTTATATATTTTATTTTTTGACTGCTGTTAGCAGTTTTATTTCATCACCACCACCACCACCACCATCATCATCATCATCAATAAACATGCAGTTTCTTTCTTCCTTGTACATGGCATTGTCAAATGGGTGCTACACTCTGTCTATGGTACAAAATTTATAAGTACAATATACCAGTACAAAGTTGAAGCCATTTAAAAAGAGTTAAATAACTAAGACATAATTAAATGTGCAGTATTGATGGAATCTATAAAAGCGATTTATAAACAACACACAACCTCAAATATTGCAGTAAATGTTTTACTTGGGAAGGGGTGAAAGTGGGACTATGTATGTGCTGCTGAAGGGTTTTTTCTAAGTTGCTCCAAGTTTACTTTCTTTCGCTATTATCTTTAAGTACTGCAAAGCATTGTGGATGGTGTCACTCTGTGCATTGCCGCTGGAGATCCCAGAGCCCTGATAGCGATGGGACTGGTGGACAGTTCAGTGAGCCCTGATACTGTCATTGGACCCACTTCTTCTACAGCCAAATATGTTATATTAAAACCTTGCTCCTTAGCGATTTTCCAAAGCAGTTGGATATCAATCTGTATTTGAAATACTGAGGAGGCTTCTTTTGAGTAGGCTGATCTTTTCACCAGGAGAGTTCCTCAATGAATCACAAGTACATCCCAAAGGATATTGTACTGCCCTGATTGGAGTGGCTCCATTGGTTGGGTGTCATTCTGAAAAGCAAAAGGTCACCATTTGATCCCCAGTCGGGGCACATGTCTCAGTTGCAGGTTTGGTCCCCAGTCAGGGTGCCTGCTGGGGTTGCCAATCAATGTTTTTCTCTCACATCAGTGTTGCTCTCCCTCCCTTCCTTCCTCTCTCTCTAAAGATAAAATACATAAATAAATTCTTAAAAAAAAAAACAGAATATCCTACTACATTTGTTAAATACATGTGGTTCTCATCCCTGTCTAGTGTGGCTCCGTGGATTGAGTGCCGACCTGCAAACCAATGGGTGGCCAGTTTTATTCCCAGTCAGGGCACATGCCTGGGTTGTGGGCCAGGTCTCCAGTAGGGGGCGCTCGAGGGGCAACCACACATTGATGTTTCCCTCTCTTTCCCTCCCTTTTCCTCTCTCTAAAAATAAATAAATAAAATCTTAAAAGAAAAAAGGAAGTGTGGTTCTCTGGAGAAATATTACCAACGTTGGGAAGAAGCTTCTCAGCAGCATTTCTCTTGGCTTGTTTTTATGATGCCACCTTTCCAGTTTCCATTACAGGACTGTATCCTGCACCTTGTGGTATATTCTCTCTGATGAGCAGGGCCTCCCTCCTGGGAAAGGGCATATTCAGGAAGTCTCCAACCTTGATGAATAGCCAGGTCCTGTAATGAATGAAAGAGTGAGGTTCTTTGGCTGCTTGGAAGGATCAGGCATTAAGGGATCATGCAAATACTTTCATTAACTTTCAAAATGCTTATGGCAGCCTCTGCAGCTCTGTGTTTTCCCAGCTTCTTACTTGTACCTTCACCTCTGCAGGTTATGTCACCAACAGTTACTCTGAATGTGAAAGTGGGCTTGTGTATTTGCACATAGGATCTTTCTCATTCATAAACCAGGATGTTCTTGGTCTTCATTTGGTGTTCATTGGTATTCGTGCAACCTCGGTATGTGCCCTGACCGATAGGATAAGGTCCACCGTGACCCTTTAGTCCACTAGATGCTGCTGCAACCAACTGAGCCATACCAACCAGGGCTGAAAAATGCTTTTTTTTTTCTTCTCACCCAAGGACCTGCTTATTGATTTTAGAGACAGGGGAAGGGAGGGAGAGAGAGATGGAAAGAAACATGGATGGGACAGGGAAATATTGAGCAGCTGTGTCTTGTACTTGCCCCAACCAGGGATAAAACCCACAACCCAGGCACGTGTCCTGACTGGGAATTGAACCCGTGACCTTTCAGTTTACAGGATAATACTCCAACTAAGTGAGCCACACCAGCCAGGACTGAAAAATGATTAAAAAATATTATTGCCCTGGCTGGTGTGGGTCATTGGATTGAGTGGTGGCCTGCGAACCAAACGTCACTGTTTTGATTTCCAATCGGGGCACATGCCTGGGTTAGGGACCAGGTCCCCAGTTGGGGATCTGGGAGAGGCAACCAATCAGTGTATCTGTAGCACATTGATATTTACCTCCCCCTGTTTCTCCTTCCATTCCCCCTCTTAAAAAAATAATAAAACCTATTAAAAATGTTAACTGAATTTTAGAGATAGAATAGAAAGGAGAGAGAGAGAAACATTGAGTTGTTGTTCCACTTATTTATGCATTCATCAGTTGATTCTTGTATGTTCCCTGACTGGGCTCAAACCCACAACTGTGGTATATCAGGATGATGCTCTAACCAACTGAACTACCTGGCCAGGGCAAAAAGTGCTTTGAAATATGTGAATTGTCATACAGGTATTGTCTGACCTAAACTATGATAGCACTTTGTGCCTTTCATATGGAAACTTTTTAAAATTTTATTTATTTATTTTTAGAGAGAGGAGAAAGGAAAAAGAAGGGAGAGAAACATCAATGCGTGATTGCCTCTTGCGCTCCCCCTACTGGGGACCTGGCCCACAGCTCCAACATGTGCCGTGAGTGGGAATTGAACCAGTAACCCTTTGGTTCACAGGCCGGCACTCAATCCACTGAGCCACATCAGCCAGTGCTGAAAACTTTTTCTTGTACAGACAAATACTACAGACTTCTTAAAAGTAGGGACTATAATGTAAACTTTTTTCTTCTACAGTTTCTATTCTTATGCATGTCATGTTAACAGAGTTTGAGTACCGAGTAACAGATACTGAGTACCTGAGTACCAAGAAAGAATAGCAATTCCACCTGCTATTCAGTTTTTATAAAGATTCTTGGTTCACTAATTCCAGATATTTTAAATTTTATCAAATTTATCACCTTTCCTTTTTTTTTTAATCTCCAATTTAGGTGATGTCTTTCCAGTGCAAATGAATCCAATAGCCCAATCACAGTTTATACCTTTGGCTGAAGTTCTTTGCTGTGCCATATCTGACATGAATGCTGCTCAGATTGTAGTAACACAGGAATCACTGTTGGAGCATTTGATGAAGCATTACCCAGGTAGAGTAACAAGTTTTTCTTTGTGAGTTCATTGTATGTGTTTGGTGGTTTCTATTATAAATCATCTTCAACACAAATTGGGTGATATCCACTTTTTAAAAGATTTTATTTATTTCTTTTAGAGAGGGGAAAGAGAAAGAGAGAGCAAGAAACATCAGTGTGTGAGAGATACGTGGATCTATTACCTCTTGCTTATCCCCAACTGGGGACCTGGCCCGAAACCCAGGCAGCACGTGCCCTGACTGGGGATTGAACCGGTAACCTCTTGGTTCACAGGCCAGCACTCAGTCCACTAAGCCACACCAGCCAGGGCCAGAGGCAATAATTTCTATTGTCTATAGTTTCTTATGTATAGTTTCATAAATTATATTCTAGTATATGTATTCTTTTTTGTATAACATAAATTGGGTCATTCTGTACATTCTATTTGTACCTTTCTTTTTTTAACTTACAAATATATTTTGGAGATCTTTCTGTATCAGCATATATTGATCTCATTTTTTAAAAGAGTTTATTTATTTATTTATTTATTTTTAGAGAGAGGAAAAGGGAGGGAGAGAGGGAGAGAAACACTGAATGGGGATCAGTTGCTTCTCCCCGAACACTATGCCATCCCTCCAACTGGGGACCTGGCCCGAAATCCAGGCATGTGCCCTAACTGGGTATTAAACTAGCAACCTTTCAGTTTGTAGGCCAGCACTCCATCCACTGAACCACACCAGCCAGGGCTGATCCCATTTTTTTTTTCATAGCTGCATTATATCCTAATGTGTAGGAGAGAAAAATGAAAAATTTTCATTTTCATTTTTTGCATTATAAAATAAATATGCTTATAAAAAATCTAAAAAATATGGAAAATAACCACTTACAGTGTCACCACCCAAAGGAAACCAAGGTTAACATACTGATATATTTTCTTCCAGTGTTCTACTTACACAAACATCTTGAACATTCTTCTCACAATATAAATATAATTTTGAACCCTGCTCTTTGGAAAAGGAAATTTTTTTTTAAATTATTAATTACCTTCCTAGTTTGAAAAAAACACCATAATCTAGATCTTAGGTAGTTTGCCCTCACCCAAGCAAGAATTAGTTTTTATTTTTTCTCTTTGGATTCCTAAGATTTAAGCTTATGAGGCTCTTTCTTTCTTTCTTTCTTTCTATGAATTTATGTATTTATTTTTAGAGAGAGGAGAAGGGAGGGAGAAAGAGGAGGAGACAAACACTGATATGTGAGAGAAGCATCCACTGATTTGCATCTCTCACGCCCCCAACCGGTGAACTGGCCTGTGTGCAGGCATGTGCCCTGACCAGCAATTGAACCAGTGACCTTTTGGTTTGTGGGATGATGCCCAACCCTCTGAGCCACATCAGTCAGGGCTGAGACTTTCAAAAACTCCCGTGTTTCCTCCTACAAATGCTTTCCTTAGGTATAATTTAAATTTATAACAGGTTGTATAACTTAGTGTTTTATTTGAGTGAACTCAGATTTTTTTTCTCTACTTAACTATTACCCTAGCCATATGTCTTTGTGTGGACCAAATTATATTCCTATTACTCAATTGAATGATGATTGTTAATGCTTCTTTGGCGTTTTAATTATGTATATCAATTGTGTTATAGTTAGCTCTAGGTTCATCAAGCAAATGTGTGGTCATTTCTGTGTTACTGATTTTACTCATTAAAGTGTTTCTTCTTCAAAATCTAACAGTGTAAAATGCTTTTGTTTTAGGCATTGCAATTCCATCTCAAGATATTCTCTATACCACTCTGGGAACTCTGATTAAAGAAAGGAAGATTTATCACACTGGAGAAGGATATTTCATAGTTACTCCTCAGACTTACTTCATCACAAATATAACCCCCCAAGAAAATAAGAGAGTCCGATCAGATGAAAGGCTTGTGACACCAGCTTGCATCACATATCTGGTGAGCATGGAGAGCTGTGCAGAGTTTGCAGAGTTAGCCAAAGAAAATGCTGCCCCCATTTCCCACTGTCAGTCTTGCCAGTGTTTCCCTGATGTGTGCACTCAGGATCCACGGGAACCACCAGCTGCTCCAGAAGTGACTAGAAAAGGCCAGAAAGGTCCTGGGGAATCCAAATCTTTGGTACAGAATCGAGCAGTTTCTGTGTGTGAGGAGAATCATGTCTCTGAGAGCACCAAACCTTTACCATGCACAAAAGATAGAGACAAAGGCAAGAAGTTTGGCTTCAACCTCTTCTGGCGCAGTATCTCCAGAAAGGAAAAGTCCAGAACCGAGCACAGGAGTTTCTGTGCCCAGTTCCCACCAGAAGAATGGCCTGTCCGAGATGAAGATAACTTGGACAATATCCCTCGAGACATTGAACATGAGATAATCAAACGAATTAATCCCATTCTGACTGTTGACAACTTAATCAAACATACTGTTCTAATGCAAAAATATGAAGAACAGAAAAAATATAATAGCCAGGGCACTTCCACTGATATGCTAACAGTTGGGCAGAAATATCCTTCAAGAGAGGGAGTAAAGAAAAGGCAGAGCCGGTCTGCAAAGCCTCGAAGGCGGGGCCATTCTCATAGAGACAGACACAAAGTCAGGAGTCAGGGAAGTGAGCCTCAGCCAGCAAGCATTAGACTGAAGAAGCACCCCAAACTCCCTGCTGCAGAGCCCACCCCCAGAATTAAAAGCCCAGATGAAGCAGTAATTCAGAAGCCACTTGCTGAGGACCCATCAGAACTAGGTTCCCATTTGCTTTACAAAAAACGAATCAGTAATCCTTTCCAGGGTTTGTCTCACCGAAGGAGCCCGATAACCAAAAGGCACAACCTCCAGAAGACCAGTGATCTGAAATCCAGTCACATTAGACCAAAGGGAAAGCCTTTCCAAAGGTCAAGATCTTTAGATTCCTCACGAATCTTTGAGAAGGAGGCCACACAGCCATGTGCTGAACAGTGCAATGATAAACTGAGGGCAGAACCCATTTACATGAATAACTCTACCGTCAAAGCTACCAATGACGACTTCAGAAATCACCTTTTAAGTTACTCTCAGTGTAATGTTTTGCAAAATGATAGTCGATGCTGCTCCTTCAGGGAAAGCATGTTGACATATGATGTATATGGTGGAGAAAACAAGGTAATCCCTGAAGTTTTGAGGAAAAGTTATTCTCATTTTGACACGTTAGGGGAGGCAAAAGAAACACAGAATGTCCTTCCATCACCAGGTCCCTTCTCTTTAGACCAGGCATCCTCTGCTTGTAGATTAGTTGATAAAACAACACACCAGTTCCAAAATCTTGGTCTTTTGGATCATCCACTTGGTGTGAACCATTTGAGACAACCTGAGAGAAAAGACAGAGACTCAGAGGAAACACTAACGAGAAAGGCATTTGTGCAGGAAACAGAGACTGGGAGTCTAGAAAATGAGGTGCTTTCTGACGATGACCAAGCCTTGTATCAGAATAAAGTGGAAGATGATGATGGTGCCTGCAGTTCATTATATCTAGAGGAGGATGACTTTTCTGAGAATGATGACTTGTGCCAAGTGCTGCCTGGCCACATTCGGTATTCCTTTACCGGGGAAAGTGAATGGAATAATTTAGGAAAACAAAAGGTGACTGAAAGATCTCTGACTGAGTACAACAGCAAAATACAGAGTTTTGAGCCTCAGGCGCTTAAAGGAAATGAATGTTACAAACCCTCTGGGCTGCTCACTAAGCCGGGTGAAAGGCAAAAACCTAATCTCTCTGCTGAAAGCTGTGGCCTCAAGTCAGTGACCCAGTCTGGTTTTAACTATGAAGAGGAGCCCAGTGCTGCTAAATGTACACAGGCCTCAGCGTCTGCTGATGGAAGTATATTTGATTACTACAGCACGAGGAAAGCCAGCTCTGAGGCTGAAACCCCACAAGACTCTGTTGGCGACACAGGAAAGCAACCAGCTAGCTGGACTCAGAGTACTCAGGAAATGAGAACACAGTTCACACAAAAGTTAGAACTTTTCAGCACTTCACATGTGCCAGTGATGGCTCAGGATATCCAACATGAACACAGTCACTTGGAAGGAACAGAAAATCATAGCATGACAGGAGATAGTGGAATAGATTCTCCACGGTAAGTGCACATCAAAGTGCTTAGCCACTATCCCACGGGAATTATTAAAATCAAGGGAATATTGAGTTACCTAGTGGGATACTCCTGAGTAACTTTTTATAATGACACAATTCTGCCAGCCTTTATTTTACTGAAAAAAAATATATAAAGTTACAATGAAACCTCTTATATAATAAGATATAGTTCATTATAAAAAAATCTTCACCCGAGGACATGCTTATTGATTTCACAGAGAGGCAAAGGGAGGGGAGGAGAGAGAGAGAGAAACATTGATGTGAGAGAGAAACTGACTGATTGCCTCCTGTACATTCCTTGACCAGGTTACTGAACCCGCAACCTAGGCATGTGCCTTGACCAGGGATAAAACCCGTGAACTGTCACTTTATAGGATGACAATCCATGCAACTGAGCCACACCAGTTAGGGCTGGTATAGTTCATTTTTAATGTGAGCCAAAATTTGACTGTGCCACTACTACTAAATCTTGAATTATTTCTAAAAATAGTAAGGAACTGCTATAAACCAAGCACTGCCTGACCTGAGGGCTGGAAGTTTTCACTTATATTCCTGGTTCTACATAGGATGAGAAAGAGATGTGGCTACTTTCCACTAATATTTTCCAGGCCAATTTGTTTGAATAACACTGTTCAGATTATAAAATAGAGTATTTGAGAAGTACTGAAAAGTATTTTAACAAACACCTATAATCACCCCATCATATAGATACTTTAAAAAGTTCTTTTAGCCCTGGCTGGTGTGGCTCAGTGGATTGAGTGCTGGCCTGAGAACCAAAGAGTCAGTGGTTCGATTCCCAGTCAGGGCACATGCCTGGGTTGCAGGCCAGGTCCTCAGTAGGGGCATGTGAGAGGCAATCACACATTGATGTTTCGCTCCCTCTCTTTTTCCCTCCCTTCCCCTCTGTCTAAAAATAAATAAATAAAATCTTTTTTTAAAGTTATTTTATATTTAGTATATTTATAATGTTTTAGTCTGAATATATCGATCTATATATTTTTTCTTTTGGACTCATATTGTAGTTACTATTTTGTATGTTGCTTTTTTCAGTTAATAATATATCATGAACATTCTTCCCATGTTATTAAACAGTTTTCTAAAAGGTCATATTAAAATTTGGCGTATATCTTTATAGTTTTTTCATTATATAAACTTATTGTGTACCTCTTGTCCTGAACGGTGTGGCTCACTTGGTTGGGTACCCTATCACAAAGTGAAGGGTTGCCAGTTCAATTCCAAGTCAGGGTACGTGCCTGCTTTGTGGTTTTAGTCCCCAGTTGAGGTGTGTATGAGAGGCAGCAGGTCAATGTTTCTCTCCCACAGTGATGTTTCTCTCCTTCTCTTTCTCCCTCCCTTCCCCCTCTCTAAAAATAAATAAAATCTTTAAAACTTCGTGTACCTTTTTGGAAAGAGTAGACTGACAGAGAAATGTAAAAGTAAAACTGGAAGTCTCCATTCAATAGTTTGGTATCAACCTTTTCTACTCCCATTCCATAGAGGTGATCTAAATACTGTTAATAGTTTAGTGTTTATTCTTTTTCTATGCATTTGTAAATGTAATTATTTTTAACAACAAATCATATAGAGCTGTGGCTTTCTTTTTTCACCTAACATCATGGCTATCCTTCAATCAATACATATAGACCCAACTCATTCATTTTAATGACTGCTTAGTATTTCATTATGTATATAACCATTCTTTCTCTTCCTTTAACATTCTGATAATTCCCTTTTTTTTGCTATAATATATCTGCAGTGAGTGTTTTACATATAAATATCTGCAGACATTTCTGATTATTTATAACAGGCTAAATATCTAGAAGTCTGCATTTTTAAAAAACATTTTTACTTTTTTTTGAAAAGATTTTATTTATTTATTTTTTGAGAGAAGGGAAGGGAAGGAGAAAGAGTGGGTGAGAAACATCAGTGTGTGGTTGCCTCTCATGCGCCCCCTAATGGAGACCTGGCCTGCAACCCAGGAATGTATGCTAGACAGGTAATCAAACCTGCAACCCTTTGGCTCACAGGCTGGCACCCAATCCACTGAGCCACATCAGCCAAGGCCGCTTTTACTTCTTTACTGGGGAACAGATCTTTTCTGCTTGAAACAATACTTTGTTTGATTCATAGTAAGTCTTTAAATTATCAAAGCATATTGTCTCCGAAATAGACAGTGGTGGTTTTAATGAATAAACCATGGGTTCCCTGTTTTTCTGTCTGTCAAAAGCTAAGCAAAATAAAAAACAAACCAAAAATAGATATGGGAAATTACTCCTTGATATATAATTGAGAATTTAAATTTTTGAAATCTTGAAAAATTTAATTTCTTAAAAGTTGCTTATGGGTTTTTTAAAAAAAATAAACTTAAAACTATAGTCCTTAAAGACATGTATAGAAAAAGGAGGGAAGATAACATTTGAACATCGAATATGTGCTATATTATCATAAGGATTTGGGGGACAGAGATGAACAAGATATTATGGCCACCTGCAGGAAGCTTAAACTTAATTTAGTTGAGGAGACCAATAAACAATAAACAGATAAATTGAGCACAAGAACAAAACATAAATTCTTCATAACTGCCAAAGAGATGTGGAATTAAGAGTGATGGGCTGTATGGGAGACTTATTGGAGGACATATTTTTTAAAAAGATTTTATTTATTTATTTTCAGAGAGAGGGAAAGGGAGGGAGAAAGAGAGGGAAAGAAACATTCATCAGTTGCCTCTCACACGCCCTAACCAGAATTCAACTGGCAACCTTTCGGTTTGCAGGATGATGCTCAGCCCACTGAGCCACACCAGTCAGGTCTGGAGGACACACTGTTGAGACATATCTTAATGTAGTGGACATGGGATCAAAAGGAGGGAAAGTGGGAAAAGGGGAGTGTCAAAAGTGAAGTTCCCAGTGTGGCTGAAGCAAGGCAGATGTGTTAGATAAGGGACTAATAGCTTACAGCTCCAAGGAAGGGAACATTTTCAATCTGAAAAATACTGTAGTTAGCCCTTCCCTTCCGTATGACCTCTCAAAAAATAAATTATAAAGGATTATATTGGTTACTTTAGTTGTACAGAAGAGTTTTTCAGGAACTTATTTTTTTTCTTTTATTGATTTTTAGAGGGAGAGAGTAAGGGAGAGAGAGATAGAAGCATTGATTTGTTGTTCCACTTATTTATGGATTCATTGGTTGATTCTTATATGTGCCCTGACCAGGGATTGAACCCACAATCTGGGTGTATTGGGATGATCTTCTAATCAGCTGAGCTACCCAGCCAGGGCAGGAACTTATTTCTGACTAGAATATACTTGACAATGGCTCTGAGAACAGATGTTGAGAGAATATAAACTTCTTGGAAAGCAGCTGTCAAATAATTGAGTTGCTATTGTGAAGCATTTAAAATGTAAAGAGTGCCCTGGCTGGTGTGGCTTAGTGAACTGAGTGGCTGGCCTGTGAACTGAAAGGTCACTGGTTTGACTTCTAGTCAGGGCACATGCCTGGGCTGCAGGCCAGGTCCCCAATTGGGGGTGTGCATAGGCAACTGATTCATGTATCTCTTGCACACTGGTGTTTTCTCTCCTTCTCTTTCTCCCTCCTTTCCCCTCTCTCTAAAAATAAATAAATTAAATCTTTTAAAAATACATAAGTTGGACTCTATAAAATTAAGAAAATAAAATGTAAAGAGTACTTTATTAGATTTTTAAAGGTTAACTTATTTGATAAGTGCACTTTAGTGTTAGTAAATGTGATACTGCTACAAAGAAATTCACCCCTTTTGATGGTGATAATTGTATTTTTCATGTTTTTAGGACACAGAGTCTGGCATCTAATAATTCAGTCATTGTGGATGGACTGAAAAGAAGACAGAATTTTCTGCAGAACTCGGAAGGCACAAAGAGTGGTCAAACACTCACTCCCAGTTCCTTACTACAACTAACTCCAGTTATAAATGTTTAATTCTTATTTTTCTTTTGGCAATTTGTTTTCTGTGAAAATATACAGCATCATATAGAATGTTTTAAAATCAAGAGTATATAAGAATTCCCTAAAGCCAAGTGTGCTATTTTGTTAATCTTCTAACAAATTTTGTTCTAGTTAATGGCTTTTTTCTTTTTTGACATTTTAAAGCTCTTTTAAAGCTTATTATACTATGTATTTGTTTGTTTTTTAAAAAAAACAACATGGGCTTCTTTGTCCTCTTCCAATGAAATACAGTTACCTTGAATTTTTATTAGTTTCTCAAGTACATAAAATGCTAACTTACTACCCAGTGTGAATTTCTCCACTCATAATAATACTGGGTCTTTATATTAAGTGAATCTCACCAGATTTCAACACAAAAATCCAGAAAATAGTGTTAACAGGGTTGCAAAGATACTTGTTTACAACTAAAGTCTTTTATTGTTATCAGAAAGAATTCACACAGATGTGGTGGGTACTTTGCAACAAGAATTCCTTCTATCATTACTGCCAAGGATCTTCTCTGTGACCAGCCTGAACGTGAACAATGGTTCCACATGGTGACTGACTGGCAATGTCCAAAACACCTGTGGCAGTAAACATCTGGCTCTACCATTTCTCTGTTCCTCCCCACATTTGAGGCTCTCTCTATAGCATGGCAGTGGGAAGTCAGTATGTTCTCAGATGGCGTGGAGATAGAAGGGAAGCAAAATGGTTGCAAATGGCTTGTGAGTAAAAGGGAGGTTCTGAATTAGAGATTTAGAGAGAAGAGAAACCATTTGACCCATTTCCGCTCAGGGTAAGACCTACATAGCTTCACCAGAATTTTTTCTGGCAGGCCTTTTCAGATCAAGCTGTGGAATGGTCAGTTCTCTTGGGTTTGGGGAAGGTGGAGCAGTTAAGACAGGTTTTATGTAGATGCTAATGTTGACTTATGGTTGAGGGATGTTTCTTTTAAGGGGTTTCTAAAGGTTGTCAAGGCCTTAGATCTCAAGGATAATTGAATAACTGGAGAGTGCCTCTCCAACCCTCACTAGCCTGGGAACAGTGAACGCCAGATGGAGTACAGCACGGTGGAGTACTGCCTCCAAGCCTGGTGGGAATGCTGAGGAGGGTAAATCAGACACACTCCTCCGTTTTGCAGTGGTTGGACCACTCGGTACTGACTGTTGGTTTTCAGTGGCCCTGACCAATCTATCCATGAAGATTAGCTATGGTCACAAGGGCATTCAAAACCCTGGACAAAGTAGCAAGAAGGGTAATCTGGGTAGAAAAACCTTGTGGGGGAGGCATTTTTTAGAGGATCTTGTAGCTTGGAATTAGCATCAGTGAATGGAGATTAGGAGATTTAGCTCAGTAGAAAGAATGTTCCATTAGTCGAAACTACCTGTAGATGAAATAAGCAGTTTTGTAAATGAATTAATTTCCCATTATTTAGGGCACTCAAGTAGAGGTTTGGTGATCCATGGGCTGACATTGCAGAAGTATTTCCAGTACTTAGTTTAGCAGGATGGCTGGTTTAGCAGGATGATTTTGAAGGTTCCTTTCAATGGTAAGGTCTGGTGCTTCAGTGAAGGTTATATGTCAAATAAATCTCAATTAAGAAAAAAAAAAGAGCCCTGGCTGGTGTGGCTCAGTGGATTGAGTGCTGGCCTGTGAACCAAAGGGTTGCCAGTTTGATTCCCAGTCAGGGCACATGCCTGGGTTGTGGGCCAGATCTCCAGTAGGGGGCGTGTGAGAGGCAACCACACATTGATGTTTCTCTCCCGTCTGTCTGCCTTCTTCTCTTTCTAAACATAAATAAATAAAATCTTGAAAAAAAAATTCAGTGAGATACTGAACTCATGTAAGATTCCTGAGTGTTGCTTTCAGTTCTCCATTCCTGCACCAATCCCTGCCAATCCTTGGGAAAGGGAGCACCAAAACTCTGTTCTGTCTTTGATTTTTGGATTTGGACAAGTTTCTTTGTAGAGTAAGAAATCCAATTTTTTTGTGGCTTTAGCCACATCTAGGGATCAATGAAAGCTATCTAATTTTGCCACTGGATGCATTAGGACACTATAAATGTGTTAAATGGAGCCTGTTTTGAAACCAATATACTTTCCTTGTATTAAACACAACGTATGACTATAGATATTAAAGATGGGTATATGTGTTATTAAATTGTTATTTAGGAGGTTATTTTCTAAAATAAGCAACTTTCATTTTGCCCCAATATTAATTTTTAAAAGGTTTTATTTAGTTATTTTTAGACAGAGGGGGAGGATGGGAAAAAGAGAGGGAGAGAAACATCATTGTGTGGTTGCCTCTCGAGCACCCCATACTGGGGACCTGGCCTGCAACCCAGGCATGTGCCCTGACTGGGAATTGAACCAGAGACCCATTGGTTTGCAGGCCGGCATGTAATCCACTGAGCTACAACAGCCAGGGCCCAATATTAATTTTTGTATGTGGAAATTTTAGTTCTTGATTTCTTCTCCTCATCCGTCTATTCTCTAATGAGAAAACTAGCCTCTCGAGGCAGCATTATGACCTGCACTTAAGAGAAAGACAAGTTTGAATTTCAATTCCAATACTTTGTACTGTGTGATGGAGAAAGTTACCAGACTTCCCTTATTAGTTTTCTTATTTGTAAAGGAAAGATAGTAATATCTGTGTTACACATTGTTGTAAGGTTTGAAGATAATCTGTTGAAAGTACTCAATATAGCAGGCACCTAATATTATTATAAATATATGTGTGTATAATTATATTCACAAAACTTGTGTGATAGGCAAGTATGTGGACTACTATACAGGTCCCCTGTTTTTGCGAGGTTGTCTGGAGTTCCTCTATTTAGAGATTCAATTTACTTAAAGATTAAAGAACATATTTTCAGTCTAAATCTGGATGTGAAATATAATCAATTATGTATGTTTGGATCAACTGACCACTGTGGATGATGCTCTGGATGTGTCCGTTGACTTCTGTCAACTGCGCAAAGGCAAGCAGCCTGCACTAACTCGGACAAACCACACCTTGGCATAGTCTCCTATGGTAGACTATGTAGATGTTGAGAGAGCAGCCAAATCAATGCTAGAAACATCTCACAGATCACAATTCCACCCTGCAAAGGGCAGTATTGTATTCCTCTGTTTCCTGTTTGATGGATTACACAAGAATTTTATAGCTGCAGGGGTATCAAAAGAATCATACTTCGTGGCTCCGCTCAAAGGTAGACTTAAAACAAAGGCTCTTTATGGATCCAACCTCAAAGGAAAAACTGAAAGGGAAAGTTCTTATCCCTCGAAATATCTTCCATAATGAGGCATTGCTGTGGTCTCTTAATAGGTGTTGTCATCAGATCCAGTGACAAGATTGAAGCCAATATCTTCAGGTTCAGAAGCAGTTCAAGACATTAATGGTCATGTTGCAAGGCCCAGGCCATGGGGAGCATGCTAACCTGCCTAACTACAATTCCAGTCTAGCTATTGATTGGCTCAATGGTCAGCAAAGGGTTGGGTCATTTGTTTTTGTAATGTTAGATGGTGAATTTGAATCTCCAGCCAAGTCTACTAGACCAGATTAGACTTGATGCAAGTCCAGCACAAATGAGAATTTACTCTGCAATCAAAATGTTCTTGGAGCAATGCATGGATCGATCACTAGCTCTCCCTCCATTGCTCAACGAAATTGAGATCTTTGGGGAGAAAACCAAGTTTGTGAGGAAGACCCTCCGCCAATACTTCGATTACGGAGGAGCAATATGTCATCCCATTTTGGTGGAGATCGCTTCATGAATGTTCCAGACCTGGCAACTGTAGCAAATTTACTGGGCAAGGAGATCCAATCCAACCTACTCCAGCTTCAAGGCCCCAGACATCATACTAGGAGCACCTGTCATCATGCCACTTATTCAGATGGCTGCAAGCAGGAAGATATTAAGAGGATCGAGAGCATTAGATATGGATGCACGCACTCTTGGTATTCTCGGCTGCTACTAATGGGATATGAATGATATTGAAACTACCTACAAAAAAAAAATCTAGACATGCCTGGGGAAGTTATTTGGCTAACACATTTTCATTTACTATTTTATGCTATCAATAGGAATAAAATATACAAAGCAGGGGCTTATTACAGTAAGAATGTCTACAGACATTCACACAGCGTGAGATCCTGTTTGCCCTCTTAATCTTGGAACTCACACCCCTAGGAATCCTCAGGAGTAGTTGGCTTCTGTAAGCTGTTTTTTTTTAAGATTTTATTTATTTTTAGAGAGGGGAAAGGAGGGGGGAAGAGAAGGATAGAATCACCAATGTGAGGTTGCCTCTTGCATGCCCCCTACTAGGGGACCTGGCCTGTACCCCAGGCATGTGTCCTGACTGGGAATCAAACTGTCGTTGCTTGATTTGCAGGCTGGTACTCAGTCCCCTGAGCCACACCAGCCAGGGCTGTAAGCTATTTTTTAAATTTATTTTTCAATTACAGTTTACATTCAATATTATTTTGTATTAGTTTCAGGTATACAGCATAGTGTGGTTAGACAATCATCTATTTTACAAAGTATCCTCCTGACATTTCCAGTACCCACCTGACACCATACATAGTTATTACAGTATTTTTATAATCTCTATGCTGTATACTTTATATACCTGTGACTATTTTTGTAACTACTAATTTGTAGTGTAAGCTATTTTCAGTATTTCAAAAATCCTAATAAAAAGTGTACATTTCCTTTGCCTAAGTCCTTGCTAACTAAAATGTTAAATTTGTCAGTGCTCAAATGATACCTGCTCAATAACACCACTATCAGTCACATGCTGGTGTGACATTGTAAAATTGCATTTGTAAAATTTGCATCTATCTTACTTATAGATTAGAAGGATGACTATGAATCAGTTATTACTAAGTGAAATTTAGCATAGAAAATATTTCAAAATGTCAGATCCATGAGATCAAAACAATGGAAAGAGCTATAGTGAAAAGATTGGGAACTAGTACTTTTTGAAAACCCATCTTCAGAGGGCTTTTGGGAAATGGGGAAGATAGACTAGGGCCTAACAGGGGTGGGGAAGGGGGACATGAGAACCATGAAATCATAACTGGGCTATCAAAAAGAAACCAATGGCCATTTTGTTGGCCTCCACAAATCCTCCCATTTGAAACCTTGGAAGCGTGTTCCCTCTTTCATCAGTAGCAGCTTCCATTTCTTGGGTAATGGTGCCCTCTTCTGGGGTAAATGATGTGACTATGCCCACTAGTTGATTCAAAATTTGTATAAAGTACCGTGTTTTGCCGTGTATAATGCACACTTTTGCCCAAATTTTTGAGGGGGAAAATAAGGATGCACATTATACATGGGTAGTACCTGAAATGCCTTGCATCCGTTCTTGTGTTTTGTAATTATTTGTTACATAAAATTTCTTGTACCATAATATATTAAAAAATAAATGCTAAAATTCCTGTGTAGCAAAATTCCTTCATAGCTAAATGTAGAAATGTAAGCATCATCTATGTAGTACTGTTATATCATCTGATCCTTCCAAATTCCCTGAACTATACAGGGAAGGCTTTATTTTTGTCCCCACATTCGTAAGAAAGAACAGATCTTAGGGTTGAGTTGGCCAAGGTCATATGGCTAGCAACAGCAGAAAATCCCTCTTGCCCCCTTTTTCATTTTCTCCTAACTTCTTAGTACTCTCTACACTCTGACTCCCGTGTCTCTCGATCAATTTTTAACCACCACTTAAACTATTTTCAATATCATAATATTTTAAAGTGATAGTTCCATTCCTCTTGTCGCATAAAAGTGACATTCAGATGCAAAATGATGGCTCCTTTTACCTTCTGCTTTCTAAATACAGAGTAAAAATCTATCTCTGTAGGTTTTAGAATGACCAGAGAGAGAAATTTATAGTCATCTTGTTTCTATCTTAAGGTCATAAAGTTTAATGTGTTGAAGCCAAAAAGCAAGGGAAATCTTTATAGAACCTTGGAACAGAGCAACAGATGAGGCTCCCCAACTCTTACATTAAAAAATTTTTTTTTATTTATTTTTAGAAAAAAGGGGAAGGGAAGGAGAAAGACAAGGAGCAAAACATCAATGTGTGGAAGAAACAGGGATTGGTTGCCTCTCTCCTGCCCCCAGCTGGTGACCTGACCTGCCACCCAGGCATGTGCCCTGACCAGGAATCAAACTGGTGACCTTTTACTTCTCAGGACAGTGTTCAACCTACTGAGCCACACCAGTCAGTGCCCAACTCTTAAAGTTTAAGAAAGAAATATCATTGACTGGTAAGATATTTGGAAAATAAAGATGTCCTAGCAATATTATATTTTGAATTACTTGTGCATTTTAATTATGCTATCCCTTCATGCTACCTCCCCCAACTTTCATCAGGTACAAATCTCTTGAGATTTATAGAGGGAAAAAATATGAAAAAATAATTCTCCATTCCCCCATCCCCAAGTTTTGTAGTTGATACCCTTTGAGAACACACAGGTAGTAGTCTCCAATTTTTTTTTTTTTTTTTTCAGCTAAGCCACAGCTTGGTCAAGTTACTCATGACTTGGTTTAATTTGCACACATTTGCCTTCTCCATCTGATAAAAACAGCAGCCAGAGATTTGATTCAATGAATTTGGGGTTTAGAAAGGCAGGGTTTGTAGAGTGTCCTAAATCACAGAAGGTCGTTCTGAAAAACACGAATGTAAGTCTCTTGCATAGAGAGAATAAAAGTCTAGTCCTCTTCTTTTATAGACCTGCTGTATGACCTTTGACATAAAAATGAATGCCAAAAATAGTCTTGAAGAGCTGAAAAATTTACTTCATCTGTATTTGCTCTTCAACACAACATATTAACATCTGTTCCTTTTATCCCAATTTTGTATGTGTGACATCCTTAACCGCATCCACTCTGTGTTCCTCTGCACGTTATTCCGTCGCAGGGCTTTGAACTTCACTATGGTAGAATTGGGGGTGGGTGTGAGTGACTGGGACAAAAGGACTTAGAAAAAAGCACAGATTTAGAAATGCATAGCTATTCTCATAATCTAGGCCTGCAGAGGTGTCCAACCGGCCTCCAGCAGGCCACATGCAGTCCAGGATGGCTGTGAATGCAGCCCAACACAAAGTCGTAAATTAACTTAAAACTGAGATTTTTTTGTGATTACATGTTGCAATGTATTTAATGTGTGGCCCAAGACAACTCTTCTTCCAGTGTGGCCCAGAGATGCCAAAAGGTTGGATACCCCTGAGAGGGAGAGATGCATATTTTCCACAATCATTAGCTGAACACTCGTTTGGTTCACAGTACTGAATCCATAAAGTGGGAGCTCTTGACTTTAGGTCTATTCATAATCGTGCAGATGGCCTGTGGCAATCAGATTTAACTTTTGTGGTTTAAGCTACTCAGGACCAACCCCTAAACTCCATGACATGTAGCATTTGTAATTTTGCTAAGACAGAAGTTTGATGCTCAGGCTTCAAGGTTAGACATTGTCAAGTGATCTGTGAAGTGCTCATGCACCTACATCTCAATTTGGTTTCTTGTTCTCCATTCAAGAGCAGCTGGATTTAAGAGATTAAGGAGACAAAAGAAATGGCTCTGAAAACAAAGCCAAGCAGTTAGCATAGGTGATGTAAGAAAAAGTAGATGCTAAGGAATTAACCCTTTGTGTTGTCAAAAGTTTTCCAGTTTTGTATAAGATTGTATGTAATTCAGGGACAGTCAATTCTCATCAGTAAAATAAGATCCTTTGTTCACTGCAAATACATAGCGTGTTGAAGACATTTAGTCTTGTTTTTTCTCCAAGTTTCTCCAGGTTTTTCCTACTTATGTTGCATGAGAGCAATCTTCCCCGAAACGCTTTGCTAAGAAACTCGAAGCTTCAGGTAGGTGTGGCAGGAAAGGCGCTGATCTCGGATTCAGGAGATGAGCTCTCTAGTCTTGACTGCCACATACTGATTGTGTTACTTCAGATGAGTAAATCCCTTTCTAGGGGTTTACCTTCCTCAATTTCAAATAGGGAATGTGGGAAGGACCTAAAATGAACCAAGGACCAACTTTATGACAAAACATCTAAGACGTGAGAGGCCATTGCCCGGTTCTGGCTTTCACTTCAGGGCCACCTAGCCTCTTGCCACCAACGCAAGACTGCAAGCCCCGCGCGAAGCCGTTGGAAGTTAACGCTTCACCCTCAATAGGCGGGGCGGAGAGCTTCAGCTTCCGGGGGCGAACGGCGGGCAGTACGCCATTGGCCCTGCAGTACGCTGTTCCCGCTCCAGTCCGCGGCGTGCAGGGGGGCCTTATTCGCCGCCGTAGAGGGGATTTCTAGTCCCCGCTCTGCGTGCTGGGAAGCCCCGAAGCGTTCCCGCGGTGCCGAGGAGAAATACTGGGGTAAGGGTGGGAGGTGAAGAGAGGAGCCCCCATCCCCACGACCATTTTATGCTAATCAGCTCTCGTGTCCTTTATGGAGATTGGCCAGGTTTTTACTGTTAGAAGCCAATCACTTTAGAACAAGGGTAGGCCAATCGAGCTTTCTTACACTCATTGGTTGGAGATTGTGACACTTGGAAAGAATTTAAACCTAGAGTATCCGGGATTACTTCCTCCCCGCCCCGGTCTGGCGGTGCGTGTCCCGGAAGTGACGCATGGCTTTGACCGGGCGGCCGCCCTGCCCCCTCTTCTTTTCACGTCGTAGCTAGCCGTAGGTGGTTGTGGCCACCGTGCCCTGAGGGAGGCGGCGACTACCGATGATGCCTGGGAAACTCCTTTGGGGGGACATTATGGAGCTGGAGGCACCCTTGGAGGAGACCGAGAGCCAAAAGGAGAGGCAAAAGGTGCGCTGAGGATGGGCCGCGCCTCCTTTTGGACTGCGCCTGCTAGGGCGGGGAGGGGAGTTGACCCTGATAACCTGTCACCACCGGGCCGTAGCATCCGAGGGCCTCCCTTCGCGCAGCCCTCGTTCCTGGGCCGTTCCTCCCTCCACCTGTAGAAGGGCGGCGTTGGGCTTTGGTTCCTCAGCCCTTTATCCGTCGGTGCCTGCGAGACGGGCAGACTCAAGCTTCCATCGACACGTAATTTGTTCTTTCTTCTTTTTTAAGCAGCGAGGCCTGTCATTTGGTTCTTGTTGGCCGTCTTAGAAAATGTTTAAGAAAACTGATTGCTTTAAGTGTGTGTTACTTCTTCATCACCCTGACCTGTGTGCGAGAATCTTGGGAAAAGAGGCCTTAGGTTTACAAACCTCGATAACTAGTCTTTAAGAGAGGCTTAAGCAAGAGTATCACAGGCTACACTGCCAGGATTTGGCTGTGATGGAGATCGTATGAGTTGTATTAATAGACTTTACTGTTAGTATTTCCACTCAGTTCACAAGTATTTATTGAGTCTAATTTATGCCAGACTCAGTGCATCAAGGAATTTAAGTCCCTGCTCTCCATTAATCTGTGGAGTTGTAGAGCCTTCCCTCTTCATCCAGCCCCTCCAAAAAAATGAGACCTGGAGAAAAAAAAGCTGAGGAGGGTAAGAAAGCGGTATTTGAGGGCTGACATTTGACAAAACAGTGGAAATATTCTGTGTAACCCCAGATTACCTTATCACAGGGTAAACTTGCCAATCCAGCCAATCAGTTTTTTTAAAATTTAGTTTTTAAAAAGATTTTATTTGCCCTGACTGGTGTGGCTCAGTGAATTTAGCGCTGGCCTGTGAACCAAGGGGTCGCCAGTTCGATTCCTAGTCAGGGCACATGCCTGGGTTGCAGGCCAGGTCCCCAGTGTGGGGTGCGCGAGAGGCAACCGCACATTGATGTTTTTTTCTTTCCCTTCCCTTTCTCCCTCCCTTCCTCTCTGTCTAAAAATAAATAAATATAAAACCAACTCCCTTCCCAATATAAAATCTTTTTAAGGGATTTTATATTTATTTATTTTGAGACAGAAGGGAAAGGGAGTGAGAAAGAGAGGGAGAGAAACATCAGTGTGTGGTTGTCTCTCACATGCCCCCAACCCACCAGGCTGGTGCCCTGACTGGGAATCAAACCTGTGACCCTTTGGTTCGCAGGCCAGCACTCAATCTACAGAGCCACACCAGCCAGGGCAATTTTTTTTATTATTTTTTAACATTTTTTATTTATTGATTTGCAAGAAAAAGAGAAACATCAGTTTATTATTCCACTAATTTATATATTCATTGGTTCATTGGGACCAGCCTACAACCTTGTCTTACCAGGACCATGCTCTAAGCAAGTAAGCTTAGTAAGCAACAGGCCAGTTAGTTTTTGTTTTTGTTTTGGTACTAAAATATACACAACATAACATTTACTATATTAACCATTTTTAACTGCAGTTTTGCCCTGACTGGGTGGTTCAGGTGGTTGTGGCATCACCTAGTACACCAATGGTTTGACGTTCCATCCCCCATGGGTACATATCCAGGTTGATGTTTGATCCTGGTGGGGGTGTGTACTTGAGGCAGCCTATCCATGTTTCTTTCTCTCTCCCCCTTTACCCTCAGTTCTCTCTCTCAAGCCAATATACATATCCTCAGGTAAGCATTAAAAGTAATAATAATAAAACAAACTGTACAGTTTTGCAGCATTAAGAACATTCATGTTGTTCAACAGCTTCGATGCCATTTATCTCCAGGACTTTTTCATCCTCCCAAACTGAAACTCGGTGCCCATTAGACAACTCCCCTTTGCCTCCTGTCCTCAGCCCCTGGCAACCACCATTCTACTTTCTGTCTCTGTGAATTTGATTACTCTAGATACCTCATGTAAGTGGAATCATCTAGCAGTTATTTTAACTTTGTCTCCTCCTGAAATACTTGTTTCTCTTTTTTTGCATTAAAATCCTATCCATCTGTTATGGTTTAGTGTATGTGCTAACCACTTTAGTGTGTACACGTAATCTCATTCCCCTTTGAAGTCTTGTTCCACTGCTCTCTTTACCATTTGATTGATCTTTATTATGCACTTTCTTGTAAAGTTAGCTCATTTTTCCTGTATTTATCTTTCCTAAATATTTCCCAAAGATTCCTGAGGGAAATGACCATGTATTTGACCATTGTTACATTTCACTATAATCTTGTAAACCTATGGCTTTCAGATTGTACATTCTCCAGAATTACTTGCTGCAAAATTGTACAGTTTAAAATGGTTAAAATGGTAAATTTTATGTTGTGTATATTTTAGTACAATTAAACTGCTTGGCTGGAATGGCAGCTTTACCTTGGTGATAAGATGAGAAGGTGATAAGGTTCTGCTCTCTGGGGCTATATGATTTAAAAATGGATTGGAGTAGTCATAGAAATAAGTTGAAGATAACTTTGGCTTTGGATATGTTGAGCTATGGAGCTGGGCCTTAGGTTCTCAGAATTTGAGTGCAAGTGAGGAAGGTCACCTGGCAGTGTATGTTGAAGCTATGAAAATGGTATGAAAGTATGCGTAGAGAACAAACTTAAGGAACATCCACAGAAAGAGGAGGAAGAGGAACACTGAAGGTAGTTCCTCTGTAAGGAGGATAAGGAGGGAATAGAGTGTCATAGAAGACATGGAAGTAGAGCATGTGAAGCAGTGTGGATCAGATGTGGAACAGCATATTTCATGACCTTGACGTATTGGTGGGCTTGGACCTAGAGGTCTCAACTTTACCTTGCTTCATTTCCCTGAAATGCATGGCCCAGGAGCAATTCAAACTCCAAGGCTGGCTCTATAAATAACCTTATATTTCTATAGAAGCTATTGATTTGGGGAGATGTGGGCTACTTCAGTTAACTAAAGATCAAATGCTCTAATATATAAATGTATGACTTAGGTTAAATTAAAGCTCTACCGTTTACAAAGCATTTTCACATGTTTTCACTGAAACTCCTGTTTTATGGATGAGAAAATTGTATGTGAAAATATTCTGTAAAAATTGTGTAAATCATGGTGAAATTTTTTGTGGTAATAGCTTTTACTAACACTAATCAGTACTATCTAATTTATTTTGAACATTTGACCAGGTAATTCTGAAGTGCTAAATTTTCAGATCGTTTCTTGCTGTCTGCAGATATTAAAGTACTGGCCACTAGTCTGGTGTTTTAAAACTAAATTTGCAGAATAGTCTTGTAAAAAAGAAAAGTTAACTAAATTTGTAAAGCTTTAAAAACTTTCCAGGATTTCTAATATACTTCTTCTTCCATGGGAGTATAACAGTTCATTTGAATTATATAATTTTATTTGGTTTATTCTTTCATTAACCTGTTATTTATCAATGTTCAGAGTCAAAGCATGTTGTAAAAAGATCATAGGCTTTCAAGTCAAAGGGGCCTTGATTTCTAGCACTTCCGCTTGCAGGAAACTTAACATGTGGGTCTTTGGCAAGTTATTTACCTCTAATAACTTCTGTTTCCTCATCTATAGAATGGCAAAGGTAATACAGGTTCGCTATCCCTTATCCAAAATCCCTGGGGCTACATGTGTTTTGGAATTCAGAATTCTGGGGATTTTTCAGAAGGTTAACACCCGAGTAGGGTTTTGGGGCCCCCAACCTGTAATTAAACATCTTAGTATTAAATATGAATATTTATACTAAGTGTAATAAATAAGGACTATAGATAACCTCATATTAGTTCAAGTCAAATTTTGCCACCAAGTGAGTTCAGGTCAGGTAAGGTTTTGTCTCCAAATAAGTTACAAAAAAACTTTCGGTTTTCAGAGCTTTATGGATATCGGAATTTCGGATAAGGGATTATGGACCTGTACTTCCCTTATAGGGTTGTTATGAAGATTTAAACAAGATAAGCCGAAAACACATTACACAATGCTGGGTAGGTACTCAATAAATATTAATATTTTTTCTCTTGGAGATATTTGAGGTTTTTGTTTGTTTTTTAATTTATAAATCTTGGGTTCTCATTCTTTTTCTGAAAAGGAATGATTTTAATTTCCTTTAAATTTAATTATGGGATTAGACAGGGACTAGAAGTCAAATCTTGAGAATGTAAGAGATGAGAGAAAGCAATACATGAGGCTAAAGCTTGGCGTTAGAAACCAGCTTTGATTTCTATCAGGTTATTTTTTAAAATAACTGTAGATTGAGCTTTGCTGTTTGGGGAGTCATGCTCTAGTCTTAGAGGAGGGCTGTGACTCTCCTGTCACTGCTTCTTTGTTTTTTCAGAGTGATAGAAGAAAGTCAAGGCACCATTATGACTCAGATGAGAAATCAGAAACAAGAGAAAATGGTGTTCCAGATGACCTGGATGCTCCCAAGTCCAAAAAAGCTAAAATGAAAGAGAAGCTAAATGGAGACACTGAAGAAGGATATAAGAGACTTTCAAATCAAGTTTCTAAATCTCATAAGTCAAGAAGAAAAGATCTGCCAAATGGAGATATTGATGAATACGAAAAAAAGTCAAAGCGAATGTCTCCCTTACATAGTTCTTCTCATAAATCAAGTGATAATAAACTAGAGGAGGTATGGATACTTTTTGTTTTGCATTTGACATTATCCTTGAAATACAGGTTAATTTGATTGTTTAATTAGAATTGATTTTATAATATTTCCTTCTTAGTATCCAGTATTCTCATTTGGACTCTGGAGTCTCTACAGCCAAAACCTGAATCTTTTTTCCTTTGTCCCTTGTTTCTTTTAAGGTATTGCCTTTTCTGTGGGGTGGAGGTGGGGGATGATCAGATTAAAACCTTTCCTATACATTTGGGTTCTTAAACTTCTTTCCGAATTGCATATTGATGGTCACCTACTTGCATTTCCTATGGTTTTTGGACCCTATCAGTACTCATGAATTGACTTCTGACTTCCTGAAACAAGGTACATAAGCCCACTTGACTTTGTGTATTTTGCCTTCTGCTTTTTCTGCTTTTATAACAATAGAAACTTTAAATGATCTTTGTCTTTGTAACTCAGTCTTAAAGCTGCATTTTAAAAATGGAAAGAAAAGTGATTTGAAAAAATCTGTTCCCCTGGGTATTTTGGAGAAAGTGTAGAAAACATGTTTAGTATAGAATCTTTCTTACTTGTTAGTACCTAGTACCTGTTAGAGTAGATATTTTCTTGCACAGAATTTGTTTGGTTTGTTTCTGCTGAATTCATAGATTTTTCTAGGTATTACAAATTTTTAGCAAATTATTTATGTCCTCAGAAAGAAATAACTTTGATATTTTTAATAATTCTTGGTAGTTAATAATTCTTTATATTTTTAAAATCTGATAGTTGCTGATAACTTAAATATATTTGAGCTTAATTTAATGTGTGTATTTGGGGAGCTTTGGGAAAAGATATTGAATCCTTGCCTTACAGTATGGTGTTTTTATATTTATGATTTGCTGTTGGTTAGGAAGCACTTACGTTACAGAGTTGATCTAAATAAGGCCCTACAAATCTGTATTGCTGGTAGTGGACTGTACAGGTTGCTCTTGCTCTTTTGGGATTTTGCCTGATACAATGCTCTGTATTATAATAAGCTTACCTGTTTATAAATTTATTTAGATCATGTTAGAATTCAGGAATTTTACTTCTAAAAATTTATCTTCCTAAGGAGATAAAAATGAGGTTGCAGAAATGTATGAATAAGTTCTCTTATCACAGTGACATTGTTGATAATAGCCAAAAATTAAAACATCCTAAGTGTCTGGTAGTAGGCAGTTAGCTTAATAAAATACACTGTAGCTATGCAATAGCATATATCTATTCTAAAGGTGATAGGAGAATGTTCGGAAGACATTCAGTGTCTCTTACTAAATGAAAAAAGCAGATTACAGAACAGTATATACAGTATTTCTTATTTTTCTGTGTGCATAGAATGAGCATAGGGAGAGCGTTTCAAATGTGGCTTTAGCTGACTGGATTATAGGTAATTTTTCTTCTATTTATATATGGTTTCTAAAATTTCTGCTGTGAAAATGTATTACTTTTGTAATATTTTTTATTTTAGTCTTAAAAAGTTGACAGCATTGAGGTTTGCTTAATGTCTTACAATTTGATTTTGCTATTAATATCTTTTATTTGATTCCCTATTTGAAAATTGCTATTGTGTGTGGTTCTGGAACTACTTTCTTTAAACACACCAATAATAAAGTTTGTGGGTAGATATATTGCCTTTATTCTATATACACACTGGGTAGAACACAAAATTTTTAGTAACTGTTAAATGATAGTGTCATGCTAATCTGTACATATGTTAAAGACATTTTCAAGCTTATGGGGACTTTTCTTTGTACTTGTGACCTAAAAAATGCTTTTTAGAGCTATAGAACAACTTTTAAAAAAATAGAACAACTTTTTAACTTTTATTTTTGGAAGCAATTTACATTGCTCATTGTGTGATTTCTTTTAGGACTATTTTATTGGCTGGTGTTAATCCTCATAATTAGTATTGTTTGTATCTGAATGTGATTTAGATTATTAAATAGTTCTTTTGTAATATCTTAGTTAAATAGAACTGTATTTTGATCTTCATAATAGGGTATTTCTAAAGGGATTTTATGTGTGAATTATTTTTAAATGTATTATGGGAAAATATATTAAGTAAGCTTGCTACAATATTTAAAGGGATACTTTTGAAATTGAAAGAATTTCTCACTAATTTACCTTATAAATTAATCTATACAGTTTTTGCAAGTATTAATCTAAAGTTGATTTGTTTGCTTATTTAGTAAAACTGAAAACAGTAAATGAGAAAAAGATTCTTAATACTTAGTCAAATGTGAACTATATTAGAACTTTGACTTCATTTTGACAGACCCTAACACGTGAACAGAAGGAAGGAGCCTTCTCCAATTTCCCTATTTCTGAAGAGACTATAAAGCTTCTGAAAGGTACTATGAATTTTAATGGATATGCAATGGAAAATCTAAATCTAAAAACTAGATTTTCTGGCCAAAAGGAGAATATAGGTAGCATAAATAGCTCTTCTTTAATTGCAGTTATTTCTACATCATTCTTTTTGGTATCCTGATCTGTTTTCAAATCTAAAGAATTATATATATTTTTCAAAAGTTTAGATCTTTTTAAAAAAATAATTCCTTTTTGGAGTAGGAATAACTGTAAATGTCGCTAGGTGGTATATCTTTAGGCAGACATTGAGGAATCAGGATTATCATTTTCAAAGAAATATATTTTTTCCTAATTCTAGTCTTAAATAAATATTTCAATGAAATCTCATTTTACAGGTCGAGGGGTAACATATCTCTTTCCTATTCAAGTTAAGACCTTTGGTCCTGTATATGAAGGAAAAGATTTAATTGCTCAAGCACGGACAGGAACAGGAAAGACATTCTCTTTTGCCATTCCCTTGATTGAAAGACTCCAAAGAAATCAAGAGACAATTAAAAAAAGCCGCTCACCAAAGGTAACCATTATAGGGAGTAAAAGGTTTAAACATTAATGAAAAGGGAAAGAAAAAGTATACTGGTTTTAAGTTCAAGTACCCCCAGGATAGAAAAGTTAGCCCCATGGCATAAAGTAAAAATTTGGGTCCTAAAGCAAAAATTTATTGATTTTTCTTTTCTTTTCTTTCTTTCTTTTTTTTTTTTTAAACAAAAGAAATCTCACCCTGACTAGTGTGGCTCGGTTGGGCAAAATCCTTCAAGGCGAAAGGTTGCCAGTTCCATTCCTGTCGGGTCACATGCCTGGGGTTTTGGGTTTGGCCCCCAGTCTGTTGGGGCATGTGCGAGGTGCAGCCAACCTTTTCATGTTTCTCTGTCACATCAGTGTTTCTCTCCTCTTTCTCCCTCTCTTCCCCTCTCTCTAAAAAATAAATAAATAAAATCTTTAAAAATAAAATCTCAAATAAAATTAAAGTGAAGTAGTTATTGCATATGAATGTAATGTTTATAGACCCCTAGATATCTTTGATAACTGTATAATTATTATAAAGCCAGCATATCTAATTTTAGGAGTATTTAACTTATAGTTAGTATATTTGGTGACTTTTCCCTTTTTTAGTCATATCCTTTGCTTTTAAATAATGAATTTGCTAAAGAGGTATTCATTTATTTGGTCATTTAGCAAATTATCAGTATTTTTTTCATTGGTTGACTTTAAGAAGAGATTATAGAAATGATCCCTATGTTATTGGGGTACTGGAGATCTGTCCTAATGTATAAGTAGTAAAGAACAGAGAGGACCTAGGGAAATTTTAGCTTACAGGTAGACCGTTTTAGAATCCATGTTTATTTTAAGATTCCTAAAAGTTATGAAGAGCCCTGGCTGGTGTGGCTCAGTGGGTTGAGCGCCTGCCTGCGAACTGAAAAGTCACCAGTTAGATTCCCAGTCAGGGCACATGCCTGGGTTGCCGGTGAGGTCCCTGGTTGGGGCTGAGCAAGAGGTATCCGGTTGATGTATCTCTTGTGTATCATGTTTCCCTCTCTTTCTCCTTTCCTTCCCCTCTCTCTAAAAATAAATAAAATCTTTTTTAAAATGTGAAGAAGAAAAATCAGCATCATAATTTGAAAAGATGTGTGACTAAAAGTAATTTGCTCTTTGACACTATTAAATGGTATTGCAGTATGAAAAGATGGCATATGTGAATGTAATTAAGTCATAATGGTCTTGGATCAGGTTGGCCAATGGGGCAAATCTTTTTCAGAGAATTCTGCTTCTTAGGTGAAATTAGGAAACATGGCAGTAATAGAAATAGGACACAGTCCGAGCACTGCCTTAGAAATTTTTATGCCGAAAGGTCATTACTGGAAATTCCAGCTCTACCACTTCTAGCTGTTTGGTCTTGGGCAAGATTCTTAACTTCTCTAAGACTCAGATTCCTCATTTGTAAAAGTGAAATAATCCACCTCACTTTTGTGAGGGTCAAATTAGGTAATTCATGTAAAGCACTAGTGCCTGGCACATGATGGGCATTCATTCAGTCATTCAACAAATGTTTTTTGAGAATCTGTTCTGTGCCAGGTACTGTTTGAAGAACAAGGCATACAGTAATTAATTCAAATGGACATAAATCCTTGCCTTCGTGGAGCTTACATTTTAATGAGTGAGAGACAATAAGGAAATAAGTAAAATATAAATATCATATGGTATAAATGCTAAGGAGAAACTGGGGCATGAGGATATGAAAAGAGGGTTAGGAAGCTCATTGAGAGAAGTTGAGTTTTGAAAAGAGACCTGAAGGAAGTCAGGAAGCATAAAATAAATATAAGCTGTTGTTCTTGTTTTTTGTGCTGTCCTTAAGTACCAGGACATTAATGTTGAGATTCCTAGTTTTAAATGTACCTTAGAAAACATCTTCTCAATGTAAATTTAGACATCTTTAGAAAAGTATCTTTTGTTTTTTAAACCTCTTGCTCAGGTACTTGTTTTGGCTCCTACAAGGGAACTGGCAAATCAAGTAGCCAAAGACTTCAAAGATATAACTAGGAAACTCAGCGTAGCGTGTTTTTATGGTGGAACATCATATCAAAGTCAAAGTGAGTAACTATGTATAACAGTAGCACAGAGATCTATTTACTACTTTAAAAACCTAAAGAAATAATAGGAAAATATATATTGATTTACATATTGCTGCTATTTCTCTCCTCTCACAGTTAATCATATTCGAAATGGTATTGACATCTTGGTTGGGACCCCTGGTCGTATCAAAGACCATCTGCAGAGCGGCCGATTAGATCTTTCTAAACTGCGCCATGTTGTGCTTGATGAAGTGGATCAAATGTTAGATTTAGGATTTGCTGACCAAGTTGAAGATATCATCCATGAGTCCTACAAAACTGGTATATCCTAATTCAAAATAAGCATATTAGCAATTATTTCCTTATCTAAAAACTTGAGAAATTTTTACTGCATTGTCCCCAGTGTTCTAACAGAACTGAAGTTATTTTGTATCTGTTCTTTTCTTGAACAAGAACATACAATAGCATACTTTAGTAACTATTTTTTCAGTTTTCTTTGCTTTCTTCCGTTCTTTTTTATAGTTAGTAGTTAGATTTACTAATTCATTTTATTGAAAGTTTCATTTCATTTTCTTTGCCCATTGTTCCTTCCTAAATTCTCACCTTCCTTCTGGGTTCTGTCTTGTTTATATTTTTCCCCAGTTTTGAAAGTTGAAAGTTTTAATAATTGTAATGAAGTTTGTATGTTCAAAATTCACATTTTGAAATTTTCACTATTTTCTCGAAGTTTAGGGGATTTTTAAGAGCTGACTACATCATGGGATATTAAAAAAGCATTTGAATTCTTTTTGTTTAAGATTCTGAAGACAATCCTCAAACTTTACTTTTTTCTGCAACTTGCCCACAGTGGGTATACAAAGTTGCAAAAAAATACATGAAATCCAGATATGAACAGGTTGACCTTGTTGGAAAAATGACTCAAAAGGCTGCAACTACTGTGGAAGTAAGTAGCTTTCCAGCATGACAGATTTTAACATTTAGTTGGTATTTTGAAATTTGTTGAAGCTAACCTTAAGTTTTGGGTACCACTTTGGTCCAAATCTTTTTGCCCTTAGTCAGTGAGATACTTACATAATTCTATAGTATGAGGCTGAAGAGCAGAACAGAATAAATAGGGGAGAAAAGGCGTGAATAGGCAAACTCCAGGAGAGAAACAAGCAACCAAGACAGAATTGTAAAGTACATAGAATAAGACACAGGAGGTGCTTTGTATCAATTCGAAAAGAATGGTGCTAGGATAATTTGTTAAAGCTTAAGTGAAAAAAGTTACATCCCCATCTCAGAATCAAAAAAATTTTCAAACGATTTTTGAAAATTAAGCATAAAATCATTTAAAGCACAGGCAAATGAGTAGTTATTTGATTTCTGGAAAGGGAAGGCTTTTATAAATGGAAAGTCAGAAGAATGTATTATAAAGAAAAAGGTTGATAATTTTGACTCCATGAAAATTTAAATCAATACATTTTAAAAGTAATATTAAAGGTAATATTTACATGGTTTATGATAGGTATGTACCATATATATAACTTTTCCATTTAATATAGGTACATATATGTGGATATAGATAAAAATAGGCTAAATGAACAATAGTATAATCTAAAAATAATGCAGTGGTTAAAAAGAATTCATTTGAGCAATACAAACCAAATTACAAAATGATATGTACAGAATTGTACCATTTAAAAAAAAACACAAAAATGCTAGATTCTTTAGGTATTTATATAAATGAACAAAGATAGGTTGGAAGGATAAACATCAACTTAATAATAATTCTAGGAAAGAGAACTTTTTATTGATAGGACGGCCAGATGAAGCTTTGTGTATTTTGTAACACAAAGTTTTACGGTAAGAAAGTAAAATGTATCAGTGAAAAATTTTATTAAGGATGTTTTCAAACATATACAAAAATTGAATAGTATAAGGGATTTGATATACCTATCACCAGGCTCTAAGAATGATCTTTCTTATACACCCGTATAGTCTTTCCTCATCCCTACCTTTAAAGCAATCTACTGCCCTGGCTGGTGTGGCTCAGTGGATTGAGCACCAGCCTGCAAACTGAAAGGCTGCTGCCTGTCAGGGCATGTGCCTGGGTTGTGGGCTAGATCCTCAGTTGGGGATGTGTGAGAGGCAGCCAATCCATGCTTCTGTACCCCTCTTTCTCCCTCCTTTCCCTTCTCTTGAAAAATAGGTAAAAATCTTTTAAAAAATAAATAAATAAAGTAATCTACTAACCATATCATCTTCAGGTAATTTAGTATATTTTTTAAAAGGATGAGGACTCTTTAAAAAAACAAACAGCAAACCACAAAGTTATTATCACAGTAGGAGAAAACAATTTTTCTTTAATATCACTAAATATCCAGTGTCCACATTACCCTACTTGTCTTTTTTTTTTTTTTTTTTAAGTAGTTTGTTTGAATCTGGATCCAGATAAGATCCTTACATTGTACTGGTTTGTATGTCTTAAATCTTTATAATCTGTAGATTTTTCTGTCCATTTTTTTCATTGCAATACTGTGTTGAAAAGAATTGGTCAGTTGTCTTATAAGTTTCCCACAGTCTCAATTTTACTGATTTACAACTTGGTGGTGTTCTTTAACATGCTCCTCTGCCTTCATTTTCCTGTGAGTTAATGGTTAGATTATTAATGGTTAGGCTTGATCAGATACAGGGTTTTTTTGTTATTTTTTTGAGAGTAGGGAAAGCAAGACTTTGTTGTAGATAGTAAAAATGATTCTTAGTTTTCTTTTGTGTGCTTTTCTCTGTTTTCCGGGTGTTCAATAATTTATATTACATTTTTAAGACAATTTTGAGATATACGTTAAAATGCACAGAGTTAAAATGTACAGACAGTTTAAGTTTTTTAGCATGAGCATTTTCAAACAACAAAAAGTTGAATTTCACAGTGAACACCCATATACCCTACAGCTGGAATCTGTCATTAACATTTTACTATGTTTGTTTTATCACCTATCTACCCATCCCTATATCCATTTTATTTCTTGATGCATTTCAAATTGCAGAAATCAGTATACTGCTCCATAAGTATTTTAACATGCCTATTTTAGCGCTCAATATTTACTAATTTTTTATTGAGGTAAAATTCTAATAACTAAATTTAAATTTGTAAAGTGTACGATTTATCATTTAGTACATTAACAATGTTGTACCACCATCTTCTATTCCCAAAATACTTTATTATCCCAAAAGGAAACCTGGAACCATTTGTAGTTGCTTTCTCCTTCCCTAGCAAGTGCCAGTCTGCTTTTTGTCTCTGTGGATTTACCCAATTGGATATCTCATAGAAATGTAATCACATAATATGTGACTTTTTTGTGTTTAGGCTTCTGTCTCTTAGCATGATGCTTTTGAGGTTTGTTCATATAATATTACATTTGTTAAAGATAAGATTTACATACAAAAATGCAAATTTTTAAAGGTACACTTAGTTTTGACTAGTTCATACATGTGTGTAACCCAAACCCCTGTCAAATATAGAATATTATCATCATGCAGAAATTCCCCTCATGCTTCTGCCCACTTAGGCAGAATAGTGAATCCTTCATACTTGAGCAATCACTGCTCTGATTTTTTTCTACCATAGATTAATTTTGCCTGTTCTAGAACTTCATGTAAATGCAATCATACAATGTATACTCTTTCATTCACCCAGTATTTGTTTTGAGATTCATCCATGATGTTGCATGTGTCAGTAGTTGGTTTTTCTCTCTTTCTTTTAGTTGGTTCCTTTTAAGTACTCAGTAGTATTCCATTGTATAAACATACTGCAATTTGTTTATCCTTTCACCTATTGATAGCCATTTGTACGTTGTTTTTAAATGGGATTGGGCAGAATCTTTGTTTTACTGTCCCCCAGCAAGGCCAATTCTTGAACAGATAGAAAAAAATGTACAAGAGAAGTCATTTTTACTAATTTTAATGAAATAGATATTTGGCATTTTGTTTCCTAAAAGCATTTGGCTATCCAGTGTCATTGGTCTCAGAGACCAGCAGTTATTGGAGATGTCCTTCAAGTCTACAGTGGTTCTGAAGGGAGGGCTATTATTTTCTGTGAGACCAAAAAGAATGTAACTGAAATGGCCATGAATCCACACATAAAACAGGTAAGTCATTTTTCATGGTTTCTCTAATTGAGATTATAGGGATGAATCACTCAACAAAAAACTATATTGTCCTTTGTGGCCCAGGTTCAATAGTCATTTGTAGAGTTGAGTCTAGTTCAGAAAGAAGTTGTAGCTAGCCTCTTGTGATCTGCTAAGTCAAAATAGAATTCTCCCTGTTTTCATCAGGTTTGTTAAGATTTTGCAAATGTGAGCTTGAAAATACAGAGATTGAAACATAGTGAGTGTCTGTGGGTAAGGGTGAGTGATACTTTGAGAATTGTGTTACAAAACAAATCATAAATACTTAATGAATCAGAATATTAAGTCCATGTCTTTTTTTTCTTTAAACTTTTTATTGGAGAAAATTTCAAAATAAAAGTTAGCAGTGTAATGAACCTCTATGTATTCATTCTCTAGCTGCAATAATTATTTCATCCAAATTCTACTTACTTCATCGTACTCCTAACTCATTTTGATGCGAACCCTAGATAACATATGTCCCTAAATATGGGTATGTAAAAGAAAAGGATTATTTTTTAAAACTTACTATGCTGTTATTTAAACAATTAACAATAATTAATACCTTGAGATATCAATTAGTGTTCAGATTCTCAGTTGCCTCATAAATGCTTTGCTTTGCCTTTTAAAGTTTTTTTTTTCTTGAATCTGGAACCAAGTAGGATTCTTTCATTGTGTGATTTCATTAAATCTCTTTAATATATGGATTCCTCCTTTTTTTTTTTCTTACAGATTTTTGGTGTTTAAGAAGCCAAGTTTCCAAAATCTAGGCAGGGTAGTCCAACTTGTGTCCCACGGGCTGCATGTGGTTCAAAATGGCTATGAATGCAGCGCAACACAAAATCATAAATTTACTTAAAACATGAGATTTTTTTGTGATTCCATATCGCAGTGTATTTAATGTGTGGCTCAAGACAACTCCTTCTTCCAGTGTGCCCCAGAGATGCCAAAAGTTTTGACACCCCTGATAGAGTATTGCTTCTATGTGATATCATTTAACGTTCCTCTGTCTTATGTATTTTCTGAAAATTCGGGTTTGTTTATTTGGAGTAAAACTATTTTATAGGTGGTATACTTCCATCAGGAGGTGTATAATGTCTAGTTCTTTCTCTTTTTGTGATGTTAATTTAACATCCATTGTAATAATGCCATTGGTCTTTATGTCATTGTCTCTTTAGTTCTTTTTAGTCATTTTTTTGGTCTGTGACTTGTTATCTCATATATTCCTGAGGAAAAACTCATAGAAACAATATTGCCTGTTGATAATAGCTTGATTGTAGCTTTATACCTGAAAATCATTTTGGCTGGATATAAAATTCTTGGTTCAAATTTTCTTTCCTTCATTATTTTAATTTTTTAAAATTGTTTTTGGAATAAAGCATACCATAAAAGTCTGATGCCAGTCTGATTTTTTTTCCTTATAAGTGATTTTGGTCTTTTGCCTGAATTCAAAGGACCTTTTTCTTTTTCTTTAAAAATCAACAGTTGCCCTGGCTGATGAGGTTCAGTGGATTGAATGCCAGCCTGTGAGCCCAGTCAGGGCACATGCCTGGGTTGTGGGCTAGGTTGCTGGTTGGGAGCATGTATGAGGCAATTCATCGAGATGTTCTTCTAGCACATCAGTGTTTCTTTACCAGTTTTTCTCCGTCCCTTCCCCTCTCTCTAGAAATTAAATTAAATCTTAAAAAAATAAAAATAAAAATCAATACTTATACTAGAATATATTTTAGTGGTATTCTTGGTCACTTTTTCTGGGTACACAGTGTACATGTGCAATTTCTAGTGTTAAATGTATATGTTTTTAATTTCAGCAAAATTTTCTTAATTATAATTTTTTGGTATTTAGTTTGATTGCTTTGGGGTTTTTCTTAACAGACTTTTATAAGTATGTTGGTTCTTCTTTTGTCACTCCTTTTTTACTTTATCTCAAATCTTTTTCAGTTTTTTCTTCAATTTTCAAAACTTAACCATTCTTAAGGCATCATTTATTGTGCTTACTCAATCTTGTATTCCTTCCAATATAGTCTTCATTTGTGTAAAGTGTTTATTTTTTATTTCTACTCATGACTTGAGTCATTTCACCTTAGTTCTTAATTTTTCTCATGTTGGTATTGTTCTTTCATACTTCATTTAAAAACATTTTAGCTCTTTCAGAAATATGCTAAACTTTTCATCTGTTTTGTGTACATGCCTTTCTAGAGCTCTTTCATTATTTGTGGGGATACTAGTCTGCTTATTCTTTTTTCCCTTTCCTAATTAACTTTTATAAGATTTAACCGTTATCTTTTCTGATACCCATTTTTAGGTGAAATTAATCTTTCTGAATTTTAGATGGGCAAGTATAAATTTTCTACTGCATAGCTCTAGAGCTACTGCTTCTGTTACTTTTGATAGTGTTTTAAGAATTTGGTCTATAAATTGTACTACAATAAAGGTGTTTCAAAAAAAAAAAAGGTCTCCCACTTTCTCAGCTTTAGCTATCTGTTCCATCACTTTTATCTGCATATATTCTCATTCTCATTCTCTCTCTCTCTGTCTCTCTCTGTCTCTCTCTCTCTTCTATAATCTCTGGCATCCTCAGTTTGGATTCTAGGTTGAACAGTTTCTCCTCAGTCTGAGGCTATGTTCTAGCAAGGAAGCACTGGCTTGTTCGCTTTGAAAGTCCTTACAGGGTCCAGGCTGCTCCAACCTCTTTCAGACCTTACCTCTGGCTCCTCATAGTGACCCTTCAGTGCATGAAAACTCTCTCCCAGTTTCAGCTGTTAGTCTCAAATTGGCCCATTATGCTCTCCAGGGAGTATCTGTTCTTAGGACTAGCAAATTCCTTACATATATACAGCTGTTGTCCCTACTTGCTCATATTTTAGAAATCATGAAAATACCTTTCACTTAGTTTTGTCATAGATGTTTTTTGTGGATTTTTATTTTGTTATCCTTTTTGCTCTGTTTTTATGTGGGAACTGGAAATTCAAAGGCTCCACTGTCACCACATTTCCCATGTTTTTAATAGCGTAGCTTTAGGTTTGTATGCAGAATAAACAGATAGATGCTAAATAGAGTTGGAGCAGAGTTGATTTACCTTTCCTGTTATTGCTTCAGAACACTCAGCAGCAGCTATCTTGGAAGGTATTGCTTTATCTTATGGGGAGGAATTACCTTGCTGCGAAGGTTGGGTGAGATCCCCTCATACTGGATGATAATCATTTTCTATGGTTGAGAATAATCCAAAAAACACTTTGTAGTGTTTGCTACATAGGTAAAAAGTAGTAGCAGCTTATCATTATGGGTGATACAAGATTTTATGGACTGATGAAAGAACATCAAGATTTTTTAAATTATTTTTTTAATTTAAATTTAATTTTTAAGTCAGTTTTTACCAGAAAACTGTCTTCTGAATTCTAAACAGGTATACACACACAAACATAAACTTTTGGTAAATAATTTATTCATAAATTGGAGAACTGATAACCATCACTAATACCATGAATGTATTGTGTCCCACTAAGGACTGGTTATCAAATGAAGAATTAGTGTTGTATCAGATTTTTTAAAGTGTATTTGAAAAATTCACTATGAAAAACTGTCTAATTTAAACTATGTTTGCTTACGGCTTTTAAAAAAAGTAATAAGATAATATTTCCTTCCTTAAAACATTTACATGTAATTTTGAGAAATGAATAATAAAGTGACTTTTTTATTATGAGAGGGGGGAAACCCATTTAACTTAGGTTCTGTGATAGCATACAGGTTTTCAAATCTCTGGCTAATCTTTCCCAATTTTGTTAAGGTCTTTATTATTGCTGTGCTTTAAATTTTGTCATTCCTTACATTTCTAGCCTCTGTACCTGTTTCTTCTCAGTCAAAATGTTCTTTGTGAGCATAGTGATTAATAAAACAGACTTTGGAGTCAGAAAGATCAGGGTTTAATTCCCAGTTGTGTTACTTACTAGCTGTGTAAACTTATGCAAGTCACTTCATGTTTTTGTGCCCATGTTCCCATTTTTTAAAGTGGTATTAAAATATTTTACACTTTAAGATTTAAATAGAATCATTTAAGTATTATTTAGCACAATACTTATAGCAAACAGTCAGTATAGAAACACAGAAGCATAGCTATGTGTAGAGAGAGATGCATGTATCTTATTACTCCTGTAATACTGTCTATATGCTGATTATGTCCAAATCTTTTTCCAGGTTAGCGCTGTCTTCAGTATCTAGACCTGTGTTTACCGTACTGGCTACAGATACCACAATCTATTATGTACCTAAAGTTGAATTCATTCTCTCCTATACTCCTACCTACTCTCTCTCCAGCATTCCCTATTGTTGAATGATATATCTATCTGTAAGCAAGAAATCTATCACTCTTGACTTTTCTTTCTTAGCATTTGCCATCTAGTTAACTACAAAGTGTTTTTTGGATTCTCTCTTACTGTTGCTGCAGAAGCTCAAAATCTGAGAATCATGTATAATGTTCCTTTCCCTTATACTCATTTCCATTCCCTTCACAAAGTCCTCCCAGTTTCGTCTACTAATAGCTCTTGAATTCATTTATAGTGTAGTCTCTACTTACCTTCCCACCCTCCTCTTACTACATTTCTCCCCATTTACTACACTGTCTCTTTACATGCCATGCTTTCTGTCACCACAAAGCTCTTGCCTAGCAACTCCTACTCGACCTTCAGACGTCAGTCCAGAGACGTCAGTCCCACTTTTCAGGGACCTTTTCCTTGAACCACACTAGGTCAGTTTGTCCTGTTATAAATGGTCTTTGGCTCTAAGACCCATGAAACATCCATTAAACTTGTTAGCTAAATTTATTTGCCAAATGATTTGATTAATGTTTCTCACCAGAGTATAAAGACCATGATGACTCTGGCAGTCTTAAATTTTTGTATGCCGTTTTACTCTTAGTGTCCAAAATGTTGTATATTACTAAATATTTGTTGAATGAATAGATGGTCATTGTCACTGCCTTGGTGAGGCCAGGGATACCATATTTTACCATATATAATGTGCACCCATGTTTTTGGCCCAAACTTTCAGGAAAAAAAAAACAACTTTTGTTCTAATTTTTATTGAAATAAATACTTCAATCATTTATTTATTTATATTGGGGGTGATTACCATATTCCAGGGTATTATTTTGCATATGGATATCATTATTGCTTTCTAGAGTTACACTTTTAACGCATAAGCATAAATAAAAGAATTAAAAACATTTATATAGATACAGAATTAGTACTATGCATGTATAGTGAGCATCCTTATTTTTCCCTCAAAAATTTGGGCAAAAAAGTGCACATTGTACATGGCAAAATGCAGTACCTCTTTTGAATTTCCACAACAGCCTGCTACCTAGGTCTCCCTAGATTTTACTTTCTAATACATTCTATATGTTGTAGCCAGCGTGTTCCTTTTACAATGCAAATATATTAATGATAATCTGCTTATAAACATTCAGTTCTATATTATCCTCAGTATAAAATTCATATTCCTTTCAGCCTCATCTCTCACCACTTTTTTCACTCTGTGATTTAGCAATATTTAGCTCAAATATTTGTAGTTCCCCAGACACTCTCTGTGTATTTTTTTCTGCCTGGAACTCTCTAGCCTCCTGTTTACCCTTTTACCTGACTACTAGTTCCTTATTATGTGTCAGGTCTCAGCTTCAGTGCTACCATCTTCTCAAGTAAGATTGAATTAGGTTTCCCAGTTAGGTATTTGTATAGCACCCTGCACCTGGTTATATAGCACATGTCACACTATATTGAAAATGCCTATGAACTTGCCTTTTCCTGGACTGTTACTTTATGACTGTTTCAGAACTTGGCTTAGTGCCTCATGCATAGTAAGTACTCAGTGAATTAACTCATGAATGTGTCAGGCTTAAATACTAAGGTTTAGACATGGGTGGGGTTTAATTGTTATTATAAACTTTTAAATTTTAATAAAAGCTTGGAATACTAGTTTATAATGCTGGGAAAATTATTTGCACCCAAGTGGTAGAAAAATATATAAATAGCATAAATAGGTTCAACTTCAGTAAGAATTATAGGAATATAAATTGAAATAACATTGAGAAATAATTTTTGTCTATTAGAGTCACAAGAATTATGACTCATAATACACAGGGTAGGTAGGGTTTGAGAAAATAAATATCAGAGAATGTTGAAGAGTAAATGGGTATAACCTCTTTTGTTAAATGCTTTTAATTTTTGACCCAGAAATTCAGCTTCTAGATATGCATCCTGCTGAAACACACACATAATGAGGTGTCCAGAGGTATAAGTACAGCATTGTTCACTCCAGTATTGATTCTGAAAGTGAAGATTTGGATATGACCCAAATGTTCACCGCTAGGGTATTGCTAAAAGAAATGATACTGCATCCATATGAAGGATTCATATGTATATAGTTTGAAAAAATTAAGTAGTGATACATTATAGATGTGGAAAATGGCTAAGATGATTTAAATAAAATTTGAGTATATGCTAGTATATGTGAGAAGTGTGTGTATTTAAAAATATATATATATCAGGAGGAACATTCACCAAACTGCTAGCAATGAATTACTAGGAGGCTGATTTTAAGAGATGCTTTTCTGTTAAATGTTCGATTTTTTTTTGAACAGTATGTGTTATATGATCATAAAATCAGATTTAAAAAAAGAAAAAAGAGCTCAATGTATGGTGGGTGTTAGGGTGCTGTCAATTTTAAGTATGAGCTGTACACTTCCTTTTCCCCTTTTCCAATAGAATGCCCAGTGTTTACATGGGGACATTGCACAGTCACAAAGAGAAATTACACTGAAAGGCTTCAGAGAAGGTAGTTTTAAAGTTTTGGTTGCAACCAATGTGGCTGCCCGTGGTTTGGACATTCCTGAGGTTGACCTGGTGATTCAGAGTTCTCCTCCACAGGTAGGAAATGAGATTTGATTTGGGGAAAATAGGAACAGCTGTATAATTCACATTTTATTTACAAGATACTGCTTTGGATGTGAAAAATGTTATATGTTCTTGCTCTTTGCTTTTTTTTTGTCACTATGGTGCTTAAATTGATCAGAATCTGATGCCTTTGTAAGTTATTAACTTCAATATTTGTGTTTGAAACATGCACTCATGCAAAGGAATTATAGAAAGTTGCCATATAGAGTCCTGGGATAAGGTAGATACTACTAAGGTTTTAAATCATAACCCCTTTGTCCCAAACTTGTGCATAAGAATTCTTTGGAATGTTGAAAAAAACAACAGGATTAAAATAAAAATATTATTATTGGTAGCAGTAGTTTTGTTAATTAGCATTATTGCTTGGATGCTGGAATGACTGTAACTTGCTAGTTTTTTTTTAAAGTATTACCTCTTTTATTTTTAGGATGTTGAGTCCTATATTCATCGCTCTGGACGCACAGGTAGAGCTGGCCGGACAGGGATTTGCATATGCTTTTATCAACCAAGAGAAAGAGGTCAACTAAGATATGTGGAACAAAAAGCAGTAAGTAGAGAGTTAAATTATTTCAGGCTTACTATCTAAATGGTGCTTTTAAAAAGAATTCTTTCTGTTACTTGTTCTCACAGATAAATCTTTATTCTCAGTTTAAGCTGCATTCGGATGTGAGAGGCATGTGGAAATCTAAATTTATACTAGCTGCAAGACTTTGTTTTAATATAGCTTTTAATGTGGAAAGAGAAGAGCTGACTTTCTCATTTTTCTGTTGAATTTCTCCCTCGATACTAAAATCAGAGGTGCATTGTGATTTCAGTAATTCTTAGTGTTCAGCATTGTAATGGTGACTATGACATTGTCTTGGTGTAGCAGTGAAACTTATATTGAGTAATGGTGCATAAGCCAGTTTCTGTAAGAAAATACACATTTTTTGTGGTATGGATTTTTTGTGGTAGTTCACATTTTTTATTTTTATGGTGTGTTTTTAAATATTCTTTCATGTAGTCTGTAAAATGAGATAGGGTAATAAAAAAATTGATAGTGGTAAACAGCATTATTTTCTTTTTGGGGGATCAGCTTTATTTTGCAAGTGAAATTCCATGTTTGTAACTAAGGGGCAATTCAAAAAAATCTTTTTCTTTCTGTATTTTGTAATTGGTGATTTATTAGAAAAAAACAAATCTTTTCATCTGCTAGGGCTTGGAAATCTCAAAGTCCAAGAAATGGAAATTCAACAAACTATATTAATTTAGGAATTAATTGTAAAGACTTCCATTTTTCTTTAATGTAATTCTTTCATTTTCAGGGAATTACTTTTAAACGTGTAGGTGTTCCTTCTACAATGGATTTAGTTAAGTCTAAAAGCATGGATGCCATCAGGTATGCTTTCTGACCTTGCTGAGTAATTTTTTCTTTTGTATTAGGCTATTCATCTTTAAGCTCTTCTAGTTCAAATATCAGAAAATTTAATCACCAGTTTTACCAGCAGATACTTAGTTATATTGAAATATAAAAACGTTGCTCTTTCTTTTCCCATTCATTCTCTAAATATTTCCCTTTGCCTTGACCAAGAAAATTTGCTATTTTTTAACCATAGGTCTCTGGCTTCCGTTTCTTATGCTGCTGTTGATTTTTTCCGACCATCAGCTCAGAGACTGATAGAAGAGAAAGGGGCAGTGGATGCACTGGCTGCAGCATTAGCCCATATCTCTGGAGCATCGAATTTTGAACCACGATCTTTGATCACCTCTGATAAGGTAGAAATCTGTGAAAAAATTGTATGCGCTTGAAATAAACATTAAAGTTGAATCATAGCTATCTATCTATCTAGAGAGAAATACAGGAAATCTTCACTTTGCACCACACTGTGTTATCTGAAACTTGCATACCAAAACCTATTCTTCATTTTTTAAGTTGCCTTGGAACCATGCCAGTCAAGAAATAAACTGTGAAGTTAACATAGCACTATGCAAAGTAAGGATTGCCTGTATATATTGGGGGGGTGGGGGGTGGTGTGTGTGTGTAACATCTTCTGACCTGGGCCCCTACCATGTCAGTGTCAGATGTCAAACCACACCACAACCATTGCTTGCAAATAGTTCCAAGATGTATTATTACTCACTGTGGTATAGGTGAGGGGAGTCATTGGGTGAGTGGCCCCATCAGAAAAAGAGCTCTCTGATGCCTGGGCGGAGAGAGAGTCAGAGAGAGGTTGTGAGAGAGAGTTGGTGGGAGAGGAGAGCAAAAGGAGCAGGAGAGGAAACTGCATGTGACTTATGTGGTGTAGCATAAATGAGTACAGCTGGGTCATCTGGTGTTTTCCACTTGGCAGGTGTTAATGGTCTAGACAAATGTCATTTTGCTGAGAGTGACTTTTTTTTTAATGGAAATTTTTATTCAATGAGATAACTTAGTTTTAATTTTTTTAATTAAAAATATTTTTTAATTGGTTTTAGAGCAAGAAATAGGCGGAGAGTGTGAAAAACATCTCTTTGTTGTTCCACTTATTTATGCATTCATTGGTTCTCTCTCCCTCCCTCCCTCCCTCCCTCCCTCTCTTTCTCCTTTAATTGGTTGATTCTTGTATGTGCCCTGACTGGCAATCACACATGCAGCCTTGGTGTATTGGGGGTACTTGAACATCATGCTACCCAGCCAGAACTGAGAGTGACTTAATGTCCAACTCTATCCCTCCCTTCCCCTCTCTTCCTCTCCTTCTCCCTTTTCCTCCTATATGCATCTGCCCCACTCCACCACTCCCACCCCTCTCCCCCATACACTAGAATGTAACCTCCATGAGAGGAAGGACTATTTACTACTGAATCTCTAGCACGTAGTAGAGTCTCTGGAACATACATAGAGGGCGCTGTGAAATACTTGTTAAATGAATGCCTCCATATATCTTCTTCATGTTGATCCTGTTCCTGTACAGTAAAGTTTTACAGAACAAGTAATTTTTGCTTATGTAATAGTCCTTAAAAAGTTTGAAGGGATTATGTCCTCTTGTTTTTCCACTCTAAGTTAAGTTAGACTCTTTCAGAATTAACTTCCCTAATTCTTTACAACCTATCTTTTCTCAATGGTCTGATCTCTTAAAGCATGAGGGTTAGAAATAAATATAGTCTTTATAGCAGTGCATAAAAGAATGGTACTTTTGCCCTGGCTGGGTAACTCAGTTGGTTAAAGCAACGTCCTGTAGCACCAAGGTCGCAGGTTCAGTCCTGGTCAGGGCACATTTAAGAATCAACTGATGAGTGTATAAATAAGTGAAACAATAAAATCCACATTTCTCTTTCTCTCTCTTCATCTCTCTCTCTCTAAAATGAATACATAAATTTTTTTTTAAATGGTACTTTCAGTGATCTATAAACAATCATCTTCTATTGATACAGTTTCAAAGAAGTTTTTTTTAGCAGTCATGTTATACTGTTGGCTCATAAATTGGCATATTTGTCATGAAGGACTATGGAATTAGAACTTCATTGCTGCTGCTGCTGCTGCTGCTGCTGCTTTTTTCCCAAACACATTGTGACTTTTATTCCTTAAGGGGTTTGTGACCATGACTCTGGAAAGCCCAGAAGAAATACAGGATGTCAGCTGTGCTTGGAAAGAACTTAACAGAAAGCTGGGTAGTAATGCTGTGTCCCAAATTACCAGAATGTGCCTCCTAAAAGGAAATATGGTAGGCATTTATAGACAAGTAAAAAGTTTTTTAATGAACTATTGTAAATGTTTATGAAGACTAACAGGTTTTGTTTTTATTTTGAAATCTAAAATGGGATAAATAATATTGTTTTCTCCATATGTTTGTTTTCCAGTTGTAAATTTTGGGGGAGTTATTTAAATAACCCATCACTGTATAAAACTAAGTTATTCTGCTTAGTTTGACTATCTAATGTCCAAGTCATTTACGTTTCTGCCCTTATATATTTATTGTGTGGTTTATGTGTTTATTCTATAAGACTAAGTATTTGGTTGGCCAAAAAGTCCATTAGGTTATTTCCGTAAAATAAAAGACACACTTTTCATTTTCACCAATAACTGTTCATTTGGATATTTTGAGCATGTCAGCTATCTCCCGCTATTGGCATCTAGTGAGTAGAGGCAAAGGATGCTGCTAAGCATCTTTCAATTTATAAGATAGCCCCACAGCAAAGAATTATTTGGCCAAAGTGTCAATAGTATCAAGAAACTTTGCAAACCACTTTTGACATGTTCCGTCAGACACAGCACCTTCTCCATACACTGCCCAAATGTTTTTTTTTTGCATTTCAGTTGTGTTGTTGTTTTTTTAAGTGTATTTTATTGATTATGCTATTACACTTGTCCCAATTTTTCCCTTAGCCCCCCTCCACCTGGTACCCTCCTTCCCTCCAGCAACCCCCTTCCCCTTAGTTCATGTACATGGGCCATGCATGTAAGTTCTTTGGCTTCTCCATTTCCTATGCTATTCTAACTTCCCCATCTATTTTGTTCCTATCAATTATGCTTCTTAATCCTTGACCCATTTCTCTATTCTCCCCCTTACCCCTCCCAGCTGATAACCTTCAAAATGATCTTCATATCTATGATTCTGTTCCTGTTCTGGTTGTTTGCTTAGGTGTTTTTTTTTTTTTTTTTTTTAAGATTCCTTTGTTGATAGTTGTTCAACTATCAACGTTTTAATGTTCATGGTTTTGATCATCTTTTTCTTAAATAAATCTAACATTTCCTGTAATAATGGTTTGGTGATAATGAACTCCTTTAGCTTTACCTTGTCTGGGAAGCACTTTATCTGCCCTTCCATTCTAAATGATAGCTTTGCTGGATAGAGTAATTTAAGTTGTAGGTTCTTGCTTTTCATCACTTTGAATACTTCTTGCCAGTCCCTTCTTGCCTGCAGGTTCTTTTGAAAAATACACTGATAGTCTTATGGGAATTCCTTTGTAGGTAACTTTCTGCTTTTCTCTTGCTGCTTTTAAGATTCTCTCTTTAGCCCTGGCTGGTGTGGCTCAGTGGATTGAGCGCCAGCCTGGGAACTAAAGGGTTACAGGTTCAATTCTTAGTCAGGGCATATGCCTGGGTTGCGGGCCAGGTCCCCAGTAGGGGGTGCAAGAGGCAACCACACATTGATGTTTCTCTCCCTCTCTTTATCCTTCCCTCCCCTCTCTCTAAAAATAAATAATAATAATAATAATAAAGAGTCTCTCTTTATCTTTAACCTTTCGCATTTTAATTATGATGTGTCTTGGTGTGTTCCTCTTTGGGTCCAACTTGTCTGGGACTCTGTGCTTCCTGGACTTGTTTTTCTGTTTCCTTTGCCAAATTAGGGAAGTTTTCTTTCATTATGTTTTCAAATAAGTTTTCAATTTCTTGGTCTTCCTTTTCTCCTTCTGGTATCCCTATGATTCGGATGTTCGCACCTTTGGAGATGTTCCAGAGGTTCCTCAACCTGTTCCCCCTTTTTTTTGGAATCTTATTCCTACTTTTTGTTCTGGTTGAATATTTCTCTCTTCCTTCTGTTCCAAATTGTTGGTTTGAATCCCAGTTTACTTCCCTTCTCTGTTGGTTTCCTGTGGATTATTCTTTATTTCACTTAGTGTGACCTTCATCTCCTTTACATTGTTGCTGTACTCAAGGAGTTCTCTGAGCATCCTGATAACCACTGTTTTGAGTTCTGCATCTGATAGGTTGGCTATCTCCATTTCGCTTAATTCTTTTTCTGTGGTTTTGTTAATTTTTCTCTGTCTCCTCAATTTAGCTGCCTCCCTGTGTTTGTTTCTGTGTATTCGGTAGAGCTGCTTTACTCTGTCTTATAGAAAAAGCCTATAAGAAAAAGCCTATATAGAAAAAGCACCTGTAAATTGTGTAGGTGGAGCCTTAGGTAATTGCCAGAGCAGGGCAACCCTCTTCACTGCTTTGAGGCTGTGTGCGGAGGGTTCTGAGAGGGGACAATGCCACCTGGCTCCTGGTAGTTCATGCAGCATTTGCCCTGTTTCCAGTCACTTCACTCCCTTCTTGTGTGTGACTGGCACCCTTTCAGCTGCTGCACCAGTGGTGAATCCCAGAGTGCTGGAACCCTGAGCTTTGTTGTCTGGCCTGGGGCTGGGATCACTTGCTCCAAGATATCTCTCTTGTCCATTCTGCCGCTGCTGCTACCACAACCTTTCCACCCCACGCTGCCTCTCTACCCATCTCTGCAACTCTGTCCTTCCTACTGTTCTGAATGAATGTGCCTTCTTAAAATCTTTGGTTGTCAGACTTCCATACAGCTTGATTTTCTGACAGTTCTGGGTGTTAATAACTTTGAGATCTGGTTATAATTCTTTCTATGGTTGCATAAGGAGGCAAAGTGTGTCTAGCTATACCTCCATCTTGACCAGAAGTCTCAGTTGTATTTTTACCTTTCTAGAAATTAGTAAGCATAATATGCCAAAAATGTTGCATATCTTCTTCCATCTTCAATATTAAAATGGCTGCACAAAAATTCACCAGTTTTGTAAGTTTTTTTAAAAAAGGCATGCTGTATTGTAATAGTTCTCACAATACAATCTAACAACATTGTCTCAAATGAAGTTAAAGACAAGTAAACACTACTAGAGCCATCCTATGAAAAAACATAACAGACTTTTTGGTTAACCCAATAACTTATGATTGCAACAGCTAAACAACTCTGTTATTTAGGGAATATGCAATATTGATTTTTTAAAAGATTTTATTTATTTTTTAGACAGAGGGGAAGGAACATCAATGTGTGGTTGCCTCTCATACGCCCTCACAGAGGACCTGGCCCACAACCCAGCCATGTGCCCTGATTGGGAATTGAACCAGCAACCCTTTGGTTCGCAGGCGCCCACTGAGCCACACCAACCAGGGTGCAATATTGATATTTTGAGTAGCTTGCTATTGGTTGTTAAAGAAGATAATGAAGTGAACTAAGTATTTTAATACAATTATGAAATAGCAAAGTTAAACATTCTATAATCTTAGTGACTGATGTCTTCTAATGGTTTTGAGAAAAGATGTTATATTTATTCATCTAATTTTACTACAAAGGTTCCTTTTAGCTTAGAATTTAATTACTTGATTGGGTATTGGAAATAATTATGTTAGAGTTTAATATTATTTACATTCGAAAAGATTTGTGGCAAGAATGAGACAAACATACATATTCAGGAAAAATGTGGAGGGTAGGGAAAATATAACGAGATTGTTAAGGCTAAGCTAGTTGCTATAGTTGAGTATTGACTTAACCTTCAACTTAACTGGCAATTAAGACCAAATAGGAAACTTCTTGGACTACATCTGCTAAACACTTACATCTTGGATTACCTCTTTATCTGCTAAACACTGCAGCTCTTTGGGAGCGAAACTTTCTGGCACTTAATTTTAAATGAATTTATTAGATCATTTTATCAAGGACATGGAACAACATTATTGTTGTGCTCTGGATTCTGGAGGACAAAAACTCTTCTAGCGTATGCTCTGGATTCTTAGTAGTAGGAGATTCTGGTTAGATATTATGTGTAGTTAATTTTCAGATTTAGAAAATACAGTAAGCAGCCACTCTGTCATGCATTATTGTGGATTAGCTGTTTTAATCCTGTAAGCCATCCTGGAACACACCTGATCATTATTTTTTTTTGTAGCTAATATAAAGATTACCGGCAAGTATTAGCATATCAGTTGTAAAGAAAAAAAAAATCAACTCATGCATCTAAACTAAAATGTTTTTATTTTGCCTTTAGGGTGTTTGCTTTGATGTTCCCACAACTGAGTCTGAAAGGTTACAGGTATTTAAAATTTTTTATCTGTTAGAGTTAAGCATGTTTCTCTGTAAGATAGGAATTAAGAACATAGTCACAACATCATTATCATGCCTAAATCATTTAATAATTCCTTAGCATGAAAAAATCCATTCTGTATCATAAAATATTTTTATAGCTAATTTCAAACCTAGAAAAAATAGAATTCTGTAAAAATTCTCAGGTAGCCATCACTCAGCTTCAGCAATTATCAGCTCCTGACATCTACTTCCATCCACTTCCCCACTCTCCTGTATTACACTTTTGAATCAAATTCTAGGTATTCTTTCATTTCAACCACAAATATTACCATATACTTATAATATTAAGGACACTTTATTTCCCCTGTTGTCGCCTAAGTATTTTTTCATATAATGTCTGTGAGGTTCATACATTATAATTTGATGTTTCTTAAGTCTCTTTCAATCTATAGATTCTCCCTCTTTTCTCTTTTTAAAAAACTTCCTTATATTTTATCTGTTGAAGATTCTCCACTGGGTTCCTACAGTATAGAATTTGTCTGTTGCACCCCTGTGCATATTTATCTACATAATTTGAATGAAGAGGGGAGTGTTCTTTTTAAGTCTTTTAAAAATTCAGAACATACTGTGAATACATTTCTGTGTCAACTGTACAGTTATTTATTTTGAATGACTCTCTGACATTTGACCTTATGGGTGTCGAACTTTTCTTAATGTCCTATTTTCTGACATTTAGATTATTTCCACTGATATACTATTATAAACAGGTCAGTCCTGAAAGTTATTATAGCTAACTCTATACATTGCCATGTTTATCTCTTTAAGATGAATTTTTTAAAAGATTTTATTTATTTTTAGAGAGAAACATCAATGTGAGAGCAATATTTTGGCTGCTTCTTACATGTGCCCCATCTGGGGACTGAATCCGCAACCTAGGCATTGTACCCTGACCAGAAATTGAACCTGCTACCTTTTGCTTTGCGAAATGACACCCAACCAACTAAGCCACACTGGTCAGGGCTCTAAAAGATGAATTTTTAAAGATGACTGCTTGGCCAAATGGTTTGCACATTTTGAAGGCTTTGGTTATATACTGCCACTAATGATGTATATGGGTGTTTACCTCTGCTCCCTCTTAACAAGTTATTTTAGTATTAACTTTGCTTGGCAACTCTTGATCATAATGAAGAACAGTTAATGTAGCAGGATATAACAGAGTGATGCTCATATGAGCTGCTGATTTGTCTATGTTGAGTTATCCCGATACCAAATTGTTTTGAATGGCTACATTTTTTTAGTCCCCAGCTGGTGTTTACAGGTTTTAAGCTCCATTATCAGCTTTCACTCCTTGCTTCTGTCGATGTACCTACTGATAGCCATGCACTACTTATTAATGGCTTGTTTTATACAGAAAACTCAGTACCTTCTTTTAAAATGTATAAATATTTAGTAGTTTATATTTAATGTATTTTTCTTTCATTACCATTTATCACCCTTATACTCTCTTCCACTCCCCTCCAAGAATATATAAATTGAATATGAATTGAGAGTCTCAAAATGGCCCTGAGAGTTTCGCCTGAGACTGAAACTTAGGAACTTTAATGAATGTGCTTTCAATGGGTTTTTTTCTTGGTTTTAAATTTTGTTCCACACACTTTGAATTTAATGGCCTTTAGCTACTATTAGCCAATAGGTATGAAAAAAGTATCCTATACTCATGTGCTTGCTTATAGTTTCTATTTTGCATTTATATTAATCCGATGAATTCCCCCAATAGGCAGAGTGGCATGATTCAGACTGGATACTGTCGGTGCCATCCAAGTTACCCGAAATTGAAGAATATTATGATGGAAACACATCTTCTAATTCCAGACAGAGGAGTGGCTGGTCAAGTGGCCGGTCAGGTCGCTCAGGTCGGTCAGGTGGTCGATCTGGTGGCCGGGCAGGCAGACAGAGTCGACAGGGCAGTCGGTCAGCAAGTCGACAAGATGGTAGAAGACGAAGTGGGAATAGAAATCGATCAAGAAGTGGGGGCCACAAACGGAATTTTGACTGAGAATTTGATAATCTACCAGTGTGAGCGTACCTATTTCTGCCTAATCATGTACATTATCCACCAAAAATTAGATCATCATAGTTGAGGTATGTGTCTGCTACAAAGAAGTTGGTTGTATTTTTTTAAAAAGTATTTCACAAGAATGGATGTAAACAAATCTACTTATCCAGTTACACCTTTGAATAAAAAAACCTCCTTTTATTATCTCTTTTTCACTATGTGTTAGAATTTTCCTGAATATAATCTGTTAAATTTTTTATAAAACATGGCAGTCGAGTTAATCTCACTTAAGTTCACTTGCATTTTACAAAATGTGTATCTGTATTTAGATTAGTCCTTCCATAGGATATAACAAGAGATCTCTTCCACATTAAAGGGTCTTATAAACTGGTGATGTTAGGTATAGCATTTTAAATTCTAGGTGTAAAATGAAATTCTAGGTATAGTTAATTAAAAGGGTATGCAAGGAATGCACATTCAATAATTTAAACAACAGATATTGGCTGGACTGTCTACCATGTGTCCATCACTATAGTAATCACTAGTGATAGAGAGGTGAACAAGGCATGGTCACTGTCCTCGATGAACTTAAATTCTAAAGACAAGCCACTATGAATGAGGTTAACACGTAGCTCCTAAAATGAAGGTAATACCTAACAGCTAAGGTAAAGGTAGGCATGAAAGCTAAGGACCTGGTTGGAGGACACCTAACCAGTCTAAGGCGTTAGGAAGGCTTTCAGAAGTGATGCTCAAAAGCAGAAGCAAAGCAAAAGTACCAGTTGATCTAGCCAGGTATTATGTGTATGGTGAAGAAGAGTTTAGAGGACTTTGTAGACAGAGAAAACAGCATATGCAGAATCCCAGAGGCAAGGAATAACATGGTAAGTCTAAGGATCTATAATTAGTTCAATATGGTCTGCATGTGACAAGCAGAGGATAGGAAAAGGAGAGATAAGGAATTAATACAGGGATTAGAGTTTAAAAACTGTACAGTAGTCAGGTAGGATAATCTTTGCCTGTTCTTCCTTTTGAAGGGCAGATTATAACATGATGATTGGAGTTCACTTATTTGTGATTAGCCTTTCTGCTTAAGCAGAACTTGCAACACCCTGATTGCTCCTATCTGATTCTTCCTGGGAGGAAAAAAAAAGCTTGTGTGCATTGTGCATTGCTAAGGAGTTCAGACATAGTGGGAACCCTTAGGAAGATAGAAGTAAGAATTAACATGATGAGATTGGTGTTTTAGAAAGATTATTGGCTGTACTGAGGAGATTGGGTTGCAGAAGGGCCAGACTGGAGACAGGAGGCTTTTTTTGTTTTTAATTGATTTTAGAGAGAGAAACAACAATTTGTTGTTCTGTGCATTTATTGGTTGATTTTGTGTGTGCCCTGACCAGGGATTAAACGCACAACCTTGGCATATTAGGATGATGCTCTAACCAACTGAGCTAGCTACCTGGCCAGGGCCGAGGAGATGTCTTAAGATATTGTTGGAGCAGCCCTGGCTGGTGTGGCTCAGTGGATTGAGTGCTAGCCTTTGAACCAAAGAGTCACTGGTTTGATTCCCAGTCAGGGCACATCCTGGGTTGCAGGCCAGGTCCCCAGTGTGTTGCAGGGGGCGGGGGGGCGTTGTGAGAGGCAATCACACATTGATATTTCTCTCCCTTTCTTTCTCCCTCCCTTCCCCTCTAAAAATAAGTAAAATCTTTTTTTATTATATTTTATTGATTATGCTATTACAGTTGTCCCATTTCTCCCCATCACTCTCCTCCACCCTGTACACCCCCTCCCACACACACTCCCCACCTTAGTTCATGTCCATGTGTCATAAGTTCTTTAGCTTCTACTCTTCCCATGCTATTCTTGCCCTCTCCCTGTCTATTTTCTACCCACTGTCTATGTTACTTATCCTCTGTACCTTTTCACCCTCTCTCCTCCTCCCACTCCCCTGTTGCAAACCCTCCATGTGATCTCCCTTTCTGTGTTTCTGTTCCTGTTCTACTTGTTTGCTTAGTTTGCTTTTGTTTAGGTGCGGTTGTTAATACCTGTGAGTTTGCTGTCTTTT